>CM021106.1:11957351-12007545 GCA_007115665.2 Sequoiadendron giganteum | reverse complement strand
GAGAGAGAGAGGGAGAGAGAGTGGGAGGGAAGGAGGGAGAGATAGAGGGAAAGAGAGAGGGTTTAGGGTTGAGGGAGAGAGAGAGGGAGAGAGAGAGAGAGAGAGAGAGAGAGAGAGAGAGAGAGAGAGAGAGAGATGGAGTGGGAGAGAGGGAGGGAGAGAGAGAGAGGGTTTAGGGTTTAAGGAGAGAGGGAGAGGGAGGGAGAGAGAGAGAGGGGGGAGAGGGAGAGGGAGAAGGAGGGTGAGGAGAAGAGAGAGAGAGGTTTAGGCTGAGGGAGAGGAGAGAGAGAGAAAAGAGAGAGGGCCTAGGGAGAGAGAGAGAGAGAGAGAGGAGAGAGAGAGCGGAGAGTGGGAAGAGAGAGGGAGAGAGGGAGAGAGAGAGGGTTTAGGGTTGAGGGGGAGAGAGAGAGAGGGGGTTTATGGTTGAGAGAGAAAGAGAGAGGGAAAGAGATAATATTTAAATATTTTATATATTAGTAATATATATATATATATATATATATATATTTAAATATTTATAGATTAACTAAAATATTTATATAATTATAGATTAACTAAAATATTGAAATAATATTTAAATATTATAGATAATAATATAATATATTATGTATTAAATACATAATACGGTAAGAGATTATCATAAATTGTATATTATATATTACATTATAAACTATATTGTATATTATATATATTAAATTATAAACTTTATTGCATTTTTGAAATCATATATTAAAAATTGTATAAAATTTTTAAAACTCATATCTAAAACATCAGATATCGGATTCAAATCGAATATCCGATATGATGACACAAAATTTAATGCCTAGGGATTAGGCTCGGGCTTGCTTTGGAATTTGGTTCAGACCTACCAATCCTATGAAGTCAACATGAAAAACGTTTTTAACAACTTACCTTACTTTTCCAGACTTCGCCCATGTAATTGATGACTTTTATTTTACCCAAAATTGATGAAACGAAAAGGGTATGTAAAGGAGCTTCTCAGCTTTCTACCAATATAAATTATACTTTACTTTGAATCTAATAAATAATTATTATTCATTTTTTATTAGAATTATTACTAAATTCCTGATTGATAGTCTGATAGAAAAACATCTATAGCTTTCAAACGGTATCACATTTTTTGAATCCAAAACATGTGCCACATTCTATGCTTGGCATACTATAGGATTAAAAAAAAGCGAATTTCATGAAGTTTTGACCAAGTTAAGGTGGTCAGACATACAAGTTTTTATATTTTTTAAAATTTGTAATAAAAATTCATAATTAATTATTTACTTGAAAACAAACTACAAAAATATATGCAACACATCTGAACATAAGTCCTCTACTTATATCTAAAATCTTATAAAAAAATATTATCATTTTATTATGGTTAGGGTGGTCAGACAGACACCTACTTCTTATTTTTTCTCTGAAATTTTAGTACTACTGCATTGAAATTTCAATTTTTCACCAAATAGATTTTGTTCTTACAAAACTTAACCTAGTAGTTTAGAAACTACATTCAATTTTCCATAGATTCTATTTTTATATATTTTTGAAATAATATAGATAACTTATTCAAGTTTTTACGTCAAGTTGCCTAACTTTGATTTTTCTGAATTTTCATTGCCACTTAAGGGCCTGTTTTTTCCATTATGATCCTGCACATACCCATCAAAAGTAGCAAATTTTAGTATTTCAGGCCTTTCTTAGTCACCTCTGATTCTCCAAGTACTTTTTGTATCTTTTTTTTAAGTGATCTAATTTCATGTTTTAAGTTTCAAGGGCTCAGTGTATGAGAGTTTACATTTCTCCTTAGAAACTTCATTCAATGGTGAACCCCTCCATTTAATCACATCTAAGGAAACCACCCCTTGTAGCAGTCCCTTCTCCCAATTGAATCATTGGGTTGAAGCCTCTAGGGTTTCCTAATGAACTAAGAGAGAAATAGGTCATAAGCCCTAGTTCAATCTCCCAAAAGGTGGAACCCTATTTCCCTTATTTCATTCTAGTGAACCCGACCTTTGGACCCTTGAATTTCTGTTTTGGAGAACATTGTAAGTCCTAGATCTAGATTGCATTAACTTTGTATTAGATCTTTCATTCTAGTTAATTTTATTTTAGGGCTTCTAAATCTTGCATTAGTGAAAAGTGCATATAGGTTTGCATCTTAAATCATTTAATTTTATTGAAATTTTTTAATTGCAAACGGTCAAGTCAACATACAAGTTAGAAACCTTAGAAACAACTCAGAATTTGTTGAATTTGGTGTAAAAATCCTAATTGGGACTCATTTGTCCATCTGGGCGATTTAGTCCCTATATAGGTATTTTTCCCAAATTTCTAGGAATTTTGTGATGTCTATTTTTCACTATTTGAACCTTCCAAAAACCCTAATTAGGACTCACTCACCCATCTGGGCAATTTAGTCCCAAATTGAAGACCTAAAACTACATTTTATAGCATTGAAAACTTCATTCTTGTGCTTCTGTTTGATGTCATTAGATATTTGTTTCAGTTTGTTGAGTTTTTATTTTATTCATTTCATTATATCTAGCTTAATTTGGTTAATTTAGTGCATTTCTTAATTTCAAATTTGCATTTACAACATTTCATTTTCAGATTGTTGCAAAGTGTAATCAACAAATTACCTTGTGTAGAATCTAAAAATTTCATTTACACATTTCATTCTAGGTCATTGCACTGCATGTCAATCCTCTTTCCAATTTGGGTTTGCACACTAAGTTTGTATAGATTACTTTTCACAAATTTTAGTATCTTTTTTTTCCAAGTTTGCAAAGAAAAAGTTCATCAATAAGCATGTTAGTCATTCATTCAATATATTTCCTAGTTATGAGAGTCTCTTAGTGCAATAAAGTGAAAATTTTGACACTTTCCTTAAATCTATACCCCCTCCTATCTCTCCTATTTATGGGAATGATGTGATAGAAGAAGATGCAAACATAAACAATCATGATAATCATAATTTCTTTTCTCCCGATACCTCTCCTATTAGTGACAAGGGTATCTTGGTGAAAGAAGATACAATCATTGAGAATCATGAAATTCTTTCTTGTCCTTCTCCTCCTCCCCATTTGGAAGATATTATGACACAATAATATGATATCATTGCCACTAATTTACTTATTCTACATTCCTCTCCCAACACCTCCCCTACTTGTGAGAATGCTTTAGTGTAAGAGGATACAATCATGAACGATCATGAAAATCACATTTGTGGGGAAATATTGGTGTTAAGAGATTCAATGATTGAGAGCTATGCTAGTCCTACCTCTCCCACTTGGGAAGAAATTATAGGACATGGGGATTTAATTATTGATAACCATGATAATCACATTTGTTCTTCTAATATCTTTCCTAGTTGTGAAGAAGATAGTTTAGTGTTAAATAATACACTTATTGAGAGTCATGAAAATCTCGTTTCTCCCTTTCCTAATGCTCCTACGATTTGGAGAGATCTATTTGAACGAAAGGATCCAATCATTGGTAAGCATGAAAATGATAGTTGTTCCTCTCTTAATGCCTCACGTGTTGGTGATGAGATTAATTTATAAAATCTAACCATGGAATGTGATGAACATCTTGTTTTCTCCTCTCCTAAAAGCCCTCCTACTAGGATATATATTATGGCACAAGAGAATGATACCTTAGCGAAAAAAGATGAAATCATGGACAATAATAACAATCAAATCAATTGGGCCTTCTCCTAATATCTCTACTATTGGTAAAGAAGATATTTTGATGTTGGAAAATCCAATCGATGAGAGTTATGAGAACCTTGTTGAATAAGAGAATACCATCATTGATAAGAAAGAAAATAAAACCATTGATACCTCCTTTACTTGTGATGAAGTCATTTTAGAAGAGCCAACCTTTGAATTTCATGAACACCTAGTTTGTAGCTAAAAACTCTCCTACTAGAGAGGATATCATGGTGCAAGAAAATGAGAACATTGACACATGTCTTTCAAAAAATAGTGATGTGACTTCCTTAGATGAAGATGATGAAGTGACATTAGACCAGGCTCCTTCACTAAAAGATAATGAAAATAAGGATAAATATTCTAAGGCTATACACATTAGATATCCCTTGAAGTACTCTCCTAAGCCTAAACTTATCCTTTACCCACCCTCAAACCAACCGCAAACTCAAACTAAACCCATTCTCATCCTCGAACCACCTAAGAATAATGTTTCATAGTAATTGAATTATAATATTGTTGCTCATACATATAACACTAGAAATAATCCACAACCAAGATAAACAGCTTCAACATCCCTCCCACTACCTAACCCTATCTTGCCTAGTTCTCCTTGTTTTCCTTCTCAAAGTGGAAAAGAGTATGACCTTGTTGAACAACTTAAGAATACTATTGCTAAGATATCCTTATGGGACCTTATTCACTCCTCACCCAACTATTATAACATGCTTCAAAGTGCTTTAAAACAAGTTCCCATCGCTCCTAGCATTGTGCAACTGAATGACATAGCAACCATGATTCAAGGAATGAATGCAAACATTATTTTCCACCAAATTGAGCTACCTCCTTTAGAAGTGCAAAAACAAATGAAGCTTTCATAATAATAGCTAAATATAATAGGATAGGGATAAAGAGAACCCTTGTTGACAATGGATCAACTCTTAATGTGTGTAGTGTAACCCTTTTGGATAAGCTTGGTGTGGATAAGTCAAGAATTGAACTTGATTCCTTATCGATTCAAGGATTTGACAATGTACGAAAATAACCGCTTGGTGTGATCACTTTTCCTATTATAGTAGGAAAAGCAACATTACAAACTCCTATCCATGTTATGCCTCATGATCTCTCACATGCAGTGCCTTAAAATCTTCAATGTATAATGAAGTATGTAGATACAACGAAAAAGTGTACATAGTCAAAGTTGATCCTAAGCCTTATAGTGTTTTACAACTTGAGAAATACAAGGAGAGTCCTTTGAAAACATTGACACCAACTATACAAGTAGAACCCATGCAAGAAGAACAAAAAGATAAGTTCCCTAAACCTTTCACAATGTTATTGATGGATGATTTATGGAAAAGGTTATGAACTTATGAAACAACTTGGTTATAGTGGAAAAGGATGTGGTGCTAGAGAACAAGGTATCCACATCCCTATAGAGTCTAACACACAAGAAAAATCTAATGGTCTTTGTTATTGTCCCTCAAAAGAAATAAACAAGCCTTTGAAGTTAATATCAACACTCTTACAAAATATTCTTCTAAGTCAACTGTAGCATTAATGCATCCTGAATTGATCGAAACTAGTGGTCTTGGTTATTATCCTTTGAAAGAAGTAAATAAATCTTCGTGCTTAACATTAATTTCATCACACAAAAAACTCCTAGGACATGTCTTAGTAATGATTGGAGTTCATTAGATTTTACACCCTCCTTTCAAGGAGAGAACAAAATCTCGCAATCTAAAGAGTCTTGTGTAAGTATGATGATAGGTTGTCATTAGGTCCCATTACTTTAGAAGATACAACATCAATATATCGATCAGGCAGTGTTCAAGGCTATTTGCAATATAAGGTGACTTGACTATCTCTCTTAGATTTTCTATATTTTTTAGAGCAATTGAAATTAATTTTAACCTAAGGCTGTTTAACTAATTAACTAGAAAAGAATTTATATAAAAAGCTAGAAAGTATTTAAACTAGAAAGTAAAAAATAATTAATCTAGAAAGCATGATAACTAAACTAGTGAACACAGAAATAACTAAACTACATAAGTAGAAAAACTTGTAAACAATCCATGAAACATCTAATTAATAACAATAACAGTTCTAATAGTTAACAAAAAGTAACTACGGAAATGGAAGACAGCAAGTGCTCCAAAACTTTAGACTCTAAGATGACAGGCTTAATTACTATCTACAGAATTAACATGAAAAATGACTACACTCATAATTATTATCTATACAATAAAAATGATAAAATTCTTAAAGAAAAGTACTCATTTATTTAGTCTATCACCTTTTGAGTGGCCAACTCTTGAGTTCCTACATTCGTAGGTCACATGCACAATGTAACCAAAAGCTCTTCCATTAAAAGTAATCTTCATCCGTAATTTCAACAACTCAGAGATTTATATGCAATAGTTTCTTTATTCATATATATTTAGAAAGTATGTCGACAACATAACAGTACGATTTTGACTCCTTTTACTTCTGGAGATTACATATTTATAAAAAGCTTCTAACTAAATCCTATATTTCATATGGATTAGATTACCATTGAAAAAGTCTATAACATATTTTAAACAAACTTTATGTCTTTAAATGCCCATTGCATAAATATTAAAGAGGCTCGAGTTGAGCCATGAAGTCTTAAACTTTAAAACATAATAGAAATTTAACTAAAAGAAACTATGATTTCAGTCCATCATCCTAAAGTTTTGGAGCATGTTCCCAGTGCATGTCTTTAATCTATTTTGGAGCTCGTGTTGGTTGAACGCTTTTGATTACTGTATGATGACCAATTATTATCCTACAAAACACTTAAAACTACCCATTAAATCTGCATTGGCAAGATACTTCAATAAATCACAAGAAATAAAGTTTGTACTATTTTTCTCAAAAGATAAGCAATTATTATGCCTAAAGTTTAATTAATTGGTAGAGAATAATTATTTTGCATATATGAGGACAAGTTTTATTATGTTATCATGATGAGGTTATTTTTACCTCATCATAGGACACCTTGTACTAAGCAAGAGATATCTTTGTCACAAAATAAAGGAACACCTTCTACTATTGATCAAGAGGGTATCTTGTCAAGACTCCTCCAATATCATTTGATATCTCTCCCTCCAAAAACATGAAATAAATTTTACTACAAGAATTCATTTTTTGCAATCATAGAGTTCATGTTCATTCTACTAATGAATATGAGGCTTTGAGTAAGTGAATTCAACATCTTAAGGATTGTGGTGCTCTTCCTTGTGTTGAAGCACCTAGATCCTCTAATTGATACTGATTTTTATGTTTTTCATCAATCATCTTGGCTCATCCTTGTCTTGCACTAAGTGAGGGCAAGGGGTTCAGTAGCCTTGTCCTCATATGAAACTTGTCATTGTCTCTTTTGGTTATTTGATGACCTTCCATGTATATATAGGAGAAAGGTTGGGATGTGGATGACATGCCTTAAGTTGGCTCGCATGTGTCATACTAAGTTATGTTTAGTATTGCATTTTTGGGGAAACCCCTTTCCATGATGTAGTTTCATTCGGAAACATATGACTTCTCATAGGGTTTTCTGAATAAGCTTGCATGTCTTCTTCCACTTAAAATAAATTTCTCACAGAAATGGTGTTAGCAATCACTTTAAAGTGGGGTCATACATCGACACTCATGTTTCACTATGTGATTTTCTTTCTTCTTGTATTGCATCCTTTTCTTGGTGGTGTCATTGGGTTTGATTTCCTTCGAGAGCATGATATTTCTTCGATTTGTCCTCTCTTCAAGATATTAGACATGATGTTCCCTAAGAAGAGACCTTACATGAACTAAACAAAGTCCCTTTGAACAAATATGTACTTGCATGTTGTTCATAAGCTTGAAGTTTTATTTTGTGGCATCTTATTGAAGCTATCAGAGGGATACCTTTGGTATGGTTAGTACGTATGGGAGCCAAACTTTGGTGTGACTTTCCCATAGCCACTTGCTTGTGTCTATGAGAACATACCAGCCACATGCATATGTGTCTCACCTCTCTCGAGGCTCACCTAGTGGACGGCCTGAGGTTCCACTAGCCCTTGTGAGTGTGTGTTTATTTTTCATAGTGGACATCATGTTCCACTTATAAACATTTTTGGACAAACAGCTTAGATCTAATTCACATCATGTTGGATAAATGGTCGAGGCTTGGTCCACCCTTTCTTTCTTTTTCTTTCCTCTTTATGTCTTTGATAGTGTATGCTTGTATCTTGTGGTTGTTTCATACATCATTCACATGTGTGTTCTTTTGTACCTATGTTGGTTTTCCATAGGATCTTGATCTTGGGGGCTTGACCACCCCCTTGATCTTTTGTCATTCTATACCATCCACATCGGTACACTTGGACTCCTCTTGAATGACTACTTTAGTGCAAGTTTGAAGCAAATTTCTCCTCTCACTAAAGTGGGGGCTAAATGTAGTGTAGGAAAAAGTATCCCTTTGCACACTTAATTTGAGAATAATTAATATTAAATTGAGCCTAATGTTGCCTTAATTTTGTGTTGTAATTTGTTTACACATTCACATTAAGTTTAGGGCCCTTTTAAACAAAATAGACCTAATTTTGCCTTAATTTAGTGTTGTAAAGTGTATTTATTTACATATTCACACTAATTTTTGGGCCCTCTTGCATTCAAGACCTTTAAATCATCATTAATAGGCCCCTAAGACCCTTTATTATGTATCTTGAGGCATATTTCAACCTAAATCCTGACAAATTCAACAAATACATTTAATTTTCTAACCTCCCGACGTTTCCTCAACCTGAAAAGCTAGGGTGGGACCCATACGCCACCTTGGGCGTATGAGTCCCATTTGGCCCCTTTTTAGGGTTTTAAGTGGGAAATCGGGGTTTTCAATTCAAATTTTGTGAATGTCAGCATTTAGGATCTAATAAACAATAAATTAGATGTGATGCCTATAAAACTAAGGTTTTGAATCATTATTTCACTTAAGCAACCTAAGAATCATCAAGAAAGAGAGTCTCACCTAGATCTAGAGCCTTCAAGAGTTTATAAGAGCATTCAAGAGTTGATTATCAAGCATTTTGGAGCATCAATTCAAGATTCAAGAATCATGTCAAGGTCTTCATGCATCATGTGTGTTTGTGATCTAACATGTTGATGTAGCATTTATGATCCAATTTCAAGCATTCAAAGCTATATCAAGTGTTGTGATCAATATCTACATCCATTGAAGCCAATTCATAAAAGTTGTAGATCTATACTCCAAGAATTCAACAAGGTTTTGGTGAGTTGTTACATTCATTTGTTCATTCATCATTCCTTCATGTTATTTCAATTTATTTCAAGGTTTAATTACTCAAATGGGGTATGGCTAAGGTAGACCCCTATCCACTAAAAAAACAACATTTATCTCTCTCTCTTGTGATGTGTATTTTGTAGATTTATGTGAACAAGACTAAATCGTCACCTTGGGCCTATGAGTCCCTATATAACCATTTTACCATTTTTTAGAGGATCCTGATTTGTCACTTGAAGATTATATTTTCTACCCAAAAACCCTAAACTGGGAATAAATCACCCAGTTTGGCATATGAGTCCCAATACACATCAAAAGAAGCAAACTTTAGTATTTTCAGGACTTGCTTAGTCACAGCCTCTAATTCAAAGTACTTTTTTGTATCTTTCTATTTAGTGATCTAATTTCATGTTTTAAGTTTCTATGACTTAGTGTATTAGGGTTTATATTTCTCCTTAGAAACATCATTCAATGGTGAACCCCTCCATTTAATCACACATAAGGAAACCACCCCTTGTAGCATCTCCTTCCCTTAATTGATTCACTTGGTTGAGGGATCTTGGTTTCCTAATGAACTAAGAGTGAAATAGGTCCTAACCCTTAGTTCTATCTCCCAAAAGTTGGAACCCTATTTCCCTTATTTCAAGAGATATAGAGGGAGAGAGTGTGAGAGATATATATATCTAGAGAGGGAGAGTGGGGAGAGAAAGAGATGGAAAGAAGGAAAGGGGAAGGGGCGAGATAGAGAGGGAGAGAGATAGAGATAGAGGGGGAGAGGGATGGATATATAGAGAGTGAGAGATAGTGGGAGAGAGGGAGAAAGATAATGAGTTAGAGAGATAGATATTGAGAGATATAGATAGAGAGGGAGAGAGACATAAATAGATAGAGAGATGTAGAAAGAGGGAGAGAAAAGGGGAGAGATAGAGATAGATTGAGATAGGGGGAGATAAACCAATGGTGTAGAAAATTAAGTAAGAAAATACACCTATAATTGTGAAATAATATTAGAGATATGATACATGCCACCTCAAATTAGAGAGAGGGGGGATGTAGATAGAGAACATTGGGGAGATAGAGATAGATAGAGGCAAAGAGAGGTAGAAGGAGAGACAAAGTTAGAAAGAAACAAAGAGAGATAGAGAAAGATTAGAGAGAGAGGAGGGATATAGTGAGAGGAGAGATAGAGAGAAAGAAAAAGAGAGAGAGGGTGAGATAAAGAGATAGAGATAGAGAGGAAGATAGAGAGGAAGGGAGAGGGAGATAAAAATATAGAGGGAGAGAATGATCTAGAGAAAGGGAGAGATAGAGATAGAGGTCTAGAGATAAATAGAGGAGAGGGAGAGAAGTGGAGAGATATGGATACAAAGATAAATAGAGAGATAGAGGGAGAGGGAGAGAGATAGGTAAATGTGGAGAGATAGAGGAAGATAATGGGGACATGGAAAGAGGGAGAGATATGTAGGGAGATAGAGATAGAGATAGAGAGGGATATATAAATAGAGGGAGGTATAGAGAGGTGGAGAGAGATAGGGAGATAGAGATAGAGAGGTATGAGAGCTATAAAGAGATAGATGGAGAGGGGGAGAGGAGTGAAATACATAGAGAGGTAGGAGAGAGATGGTAGAGATAGATCAAGGGAGAGATAAAGAAAGAGGGAGAAAGGGAGAGAGGACAAGAGGGAGAGAGATAGAGAGATAGAAATAGAAAGTGAGAGAGAGGGTTAGAGATAGGTAGAGATGGAGATAATGAGAGATAGATAGAAAGAGAGAGGGATGGATAGATAGAGATAGGGGAGGGAGAGGTGGAAGTAGAGAGAGGAGAGGGATAGGGGAGAGAGATAGGGAGATAGAGATAGAGATAAATATGTAGGAATGTGAACCGAAGATAAAATAGGTTTATGTTCACTTATTCTCCTTAGGTCATTAAATAATGTCCTAAGAATCCTAATTGGATTGACTATCAACCCTAAAGGTGAGTCAATTCTCAACAAGGCAGACCTAGGAAGGATTCTTTTAAACTTTAAAGAGTTCACCACCAAGTTAAAGGTTAGAAAAGATAAATAAGCACTCAACTCACAAAACCTAGCAATGCAAGCTAAATGAATGATGTAAACAATGAAATTATGCAACAGCAAGTTAGGGTATGTGTACCTGGAAATTTCGGAAATGCAAAGAAGCCATCAAAAAGTGTTATGGAGGACTAAGACGCTCTTACTATTAACTTATTCATGTTGTTGTTTTCGAGGAAAATGCATAATCTTCGGATGTCGGAACCAGATCTGAAAGATTTTTTGAAAAATAACCTTAGGGGGACTAAGATACCCTAGGTGGTGACTTATTCACGTTCTAAATTTCTAGAATTTTTGAAAGTGATCCCGGGATCCAAGGTTTGCACTTCCTTCTTCACCAAGTCTCTAGATCTAAGCCTGTAAAATAACCTTCAAAACAAAGGAAGTTTGATTGATTGTTTATAGGGGTTTTCCTTGGTCAAACCCCTTGTTTGGTAATTAAACCTCGGTGAAAAAGCATAGATCTAAAAATGGAAATGTGTGTTCCCTAATCTTAAGTGTGTCTAAGATTATGCAAGCTAGAACATGGAGAAACCCTATTCAAGTATGTTAGAATATAATTTCTAAGATGTAAATGAAAATGACCTACAAAGGAGATCTCTAATCACCCTAATAAGTCATAAACATGAAATATACCTTCCTTAGGTAGAAAATAGAACAACAATAGAAGATGGAATCAATCAAGAAATAATTCCTTAGGCTTGGAAGAATGGCTAGTTGCATCTCCAACCTTGAATCTCTCATGATTTTCCATAGGCATCCATCATCAATCTTTGACAATGCTAGATCTTGACTTGAAAATGAACTTGAAAAACCTACAAAAACACAATAGAAGGTTGCTCCAAGACTTCAATTCCTTGCTTCTTGAAACTCTCCTTCAAAACTTTCTTCAAAACTTGTCTCATTTTTTCTCAACTTAGTGGCTTATTATGAAAAATGGGGTGTGAAACTTACTTTTATAAGCATTCTTATCTAATAACCCGGTTATTAGATCCCAAAGGCCGACAAAATACTAATTTGAATCAAGGACTTTAATTTCACACTCTTAATTCCCAAAAATAAAGCCCTCGGGACTAAGACGCCCTAGGTGATGTCTTGGTCCCACAAGGCTTAATTTGCCATTTTAAAAGGTGGGTTACCAATATTAACTATAGTTTATGGATTTTGGTCAGGTTTACAGATGAAATATACCTCAGGATGCACAAAAAGGGGTCTTAGGGGCCTATAATAAGTGACCTAAAGGGAATTTAATGCAAGGAGTGCTAAAATAGGTCCAAATTAAGTGTGAAAATGCAAAGGTATGCACTTTTCTACACTACAAAAAGTTAGAAAGAGATGGAGTGAGAGGGAGAGAGAGGAGAGAGATGGGTAGAGATATATTAAGGGAGAGATATAGAAAGAGGGAGAAAGGGAGAAAGGAGGAGAGGGAAGAGCTATAGAGATATAAATAGAGATTGAGAGAGAGGGATATAGATAAATAGATAAGGGGTAGGTAGAGGGATAGGAAGAGATCTAGGTAGAGATAGAGATAGTGAGAGCTAGATATATAGAGATAGAGGTAGGGGAGGGAGAGGTAGAAGTGGAGAGGGGATATATAGAGACATATATAGAGGGGAGAGAGAGGGAGATAAGATACAAAGAGAGAGTGATCTAGATAAAATAGATAGAGACATTGATATATGATAAAGAGAAAGGGATAGAGGGAGTGAGAGAGAGATAAAGATACATATAGAGGGATAAGGAGAGAAAGAGATAGATATATAAAGAGGGGGATATTAGCGATAGGGAGAGAGAAGAGGGAGAAAGGGGGAGAGAGAGATAGAGGAAATGATATCTTGGAAGAGGGATATATGGAGGGATAAAGAGGGTTGGATATAGGGATAGAGATGTAGATATGAGATATAATGATAGAGAGAAAGAAAGGGATATATACAAAGAGATAAAGAGAGTGATATAGTTATAGGGGTGAGGGTAGGGGAGAAGAGGATATATGAATAAAGAGGGAGAGAGGGAGGAGAAATAGAGGAAAAGAGGGAGATAGAGATACAAAGAGGAAGATATATAAGGTGATAGAGGGAGAGATAGATATATATGAAAAGACAAAGAGATAGAGAGAGGGAGAAAATATAGAGGGAGAGAGGGAGATAGATATAAAATAGAGAGGGAGAGATGGAGATAGAGGGAGATAGAGGGAGACAGAGATGAATAGATAAAGAAAGAGAGATGGAGAGATAGAGGGAGAGGCAAGGAGAAGTGTTGAAAGAACACCAATACACTAAGAGGGGGTGAATTAATGTATGCAAAATTTTACCCACTTAAAACAATAAACAAGATGTAATCTCACACAAAGCATTACACACAAAGAAGATATCAGATATATGTAGAAACCCCTAGAATGAAAAAACCATGGTGAGAAAAGTTGTTTGAGTCTACTGCTCAAATCCAACCTGACAATGAAAGATATTACATATGTTTTGTAAGCACCCACTTATAGGTACGTTGAAACCTAAGATGATGTTTTGAGGCACCAACCTCTCATTACACTACACACCAAAGGCAATATTTTGAGGCACCAACCTCTTGGTACACTGCACACCTAATTGAGCACAAACTCAATCTTTCTAAGGCACCAACCTCTACAACATTACAAGTTCATATATGTAATTACCAGTTCTTCTTCAACCTAAGAATACACCTTTTCATTTCATTAATCTACACTGCTTCCTCTATGCTACACTTATCTCTATTCACAATTCATCAATTATCACACATACAACATTTTTTTCTCAAACAATATATTTCATTAATAATATGCAAAATTACATTCAATTCAATAACCCTTGTGTATCTAAATGATCTTCATTAATGCATCCACTATACGCATGATATGACAATATTCTATATTCAGCATCCACTCACACATATCATTCTAACCACTATAGTAACTATTTACACCATTACATAAACCCTAATTGCATCACCAGTCTTTAAAAATCGTCACATTAATGATTCATCATAAAACTATTTAAATTGACTTTTGAGGATAGTCATTCACCACTTTGAATATTAAATCTTGATCTTCTCTTTGCTACCATGATCTGATGATACTCATTAATATCCATCAACTTTAAAACATAGCCATCAAATTAAACTCCCTTTAAATAAGAATCATTGATCTTCATTATAATAGCCTTTGTTGTTCTAACATCATAAAAGACACATGTTAGTATCTCGTAGTTCCTCACTCCCTAGTATTGGGTCCCACCAATCTTTCACAAAATGGTGGAAATGCTTTATTTTTTTCACTGACATAACTTTACGTGTTTTTGAGTTTTGTCCATTAGCCTTACCCTTTACCTTTTACCATCTTTCACTCCATTTGTAAACCATCACACCGACCATAGAAATCTCGATAGATCCTTTGTTTCATTAGATGTTGGGGTTCGCTCTTACCGCTTACCTCTTTTTGCCTTTTGATAAGGTGTAAGCCTTCCTTTTGAACCCCAATCCCCAAAACCTTCATGATTTTTCTAAGTCTTGATTCATCAATCATCGAGCTTCAAAATTATTTTTTACCACTTTCCTAACTTCTCGATGAAACATTAACCCCTCCTTTCAAGATACAAACCCCAAAGTCATTTGTGTTTCGGTGTTCGGGCTTTCACCATACCTCTTAACTTTATATTAAGGCCTAATCCTTAATGTTGAAGTTTGATGCCTGACACCTTTCGAACTACACCCTTTCTTAATTCATTTCTTTGAGGCATTCGGTATAACTTATGACCGAAGACCAAAGTCCAAAGAAATGTTAACTTAAAATTTCTAGAATATGGTTTAAGGAAAGTCTAAACCTCGAAGTCCAAACTTTTGCAACTCTTCAACACTTGCACTACAAAAATTTGCAACTCATCAGGACTTGAACTAGAACTGCAAACAAACTTGCTAAGCTAATACATGGACATCAATGATCATCAAGAATTCCCTTTGACATCAATGATCATCAAGAATTCCCTTTGGCATCAATGACAACAATTCCAACAAGAAGGATATAGAAAGAGAAATAGAGATAGAGGGAGAGGGAGAGGGAGAGGGAGATGAATATATAGAGAGATAAAGATAGTGAGAGGGAGAGATAGAGGGTGATGTGGTGGGGAAGAGATAGAGGTAGAGCGAGAGATGGAGAGATAGAGATAGAGGGAGAGATAAGGAGATGAGAGAAAAGGTAGAAATAGACAAAGAGAATAGAGGGAGAGAGATATGGATAGAGTAAGAGAGACAGATATAGATATATCTAGAGCTCAAGAGAGAGGGGGGAGAGAAAGAGAGGGAAAGAAGGAAAAGGGGAAAGGAGAGATGAAGAGGGGGAGATATAGAGGGAGAGAGGGAGAGAGGGAGAGAGGAGTGAGGGAGAGAGATGATGAGATAGAGTGATAGATATGGAGAGATATAGATAGAGAGGAAGAGAGACACAAATAGAAAGAGGGGGACAAAAGGGGAGATATAGAGATAGATTGAGAAAGGGAGAGATAAATTTATGGTGTAGAAATTTAAGTAACAAAATGCACCCATAATCATGAAAGAATATTAGAGATATGATACATTCCCCTCAAATTAATTACATACAAAGTGATGCAATGAATTTGAGGAGAGAAGAATAAGGAATATGAAAATAAATGATCATCTAAGCTCCATAAACATGTAGCTTGGTATCATTAATATCAACATGTGACAAGAATGGGATAAGATAGGAAGATGTTATCATAAAAAGATATGTAATTAAGGGAAAAATAGTGATCTAAAGGTTGCCCCAAGTATAAGGACAATGAACAAGTGATAATATCTAATGTGCTAGATGTAAACATGTAAGAATATGTATACCATGTAAAGTTGAAATATGTAAGAATGTGTTGTTATGATAAAAGGTAAATTTTTTATTAGGTTCCTTTTTACACTATCATACTTAAGCTTCTTTAGGGCATGTGAATTTTTTATCAATTCATAGGATTAGGACACGCATCATGATCTAATTTAATCCTTATCTATGGTTTCATTTAGGGTTTCTTTATCTTTTATCAAGAGTAATTTATTGTTCATTGTATTATTCATTTACCATTTTTAGATCAATAAAACTATCAAGCTTTCATAGTAAATCTATAAGTTTTCCTTTCTTTCATGATAGATGTTTGATTGTAGGTGGTCTTTGGGAGATATAGGATTGAAGAATCAACTCCAACATGGTATAAGAGCTCCAAATCTATGATTCCCTTTCTTTTTTTGAGAGATTCAAAATTGAGCATTCAAACAATGTATCCTCAAGAAAAATAGACCTTGTTGTTACATCTAAAATTTATTCAAAAACCTTAAGATTGATTATCAAATTATCAAAATCAGAGGTCAAATTTTTTAAGGCGTTGTTTTAGGCTAAAAAATCATTAAAAGATGCATATATTTATGGATCCATACTAGGCCATACAATCATCATATATCATAATATCCTTTGCATCACTATTTGGCTGATGTTCATAGGAAATCAATGACTACATTTTGGTGAAATTTTAAAAAAATAGTGATGATATTTAACTCTTATAGTGGTGTATGACTCTGTATAGGGCTGACATGATTATTCTATCGATTAGCACAATATTTTTGGCTACCACCTCAAAAATAACATATATTCACTTTGCAAAACTCAAAACCAAACATACACATTGTAGAATACTCTTCTATTGAGCACCTTAAACCATGTGCAATTATCACACTTGGAAAACTAATACTACCATATTACTCATGTCCAAGGGACTATGGTCTACATTAGACGGTACTAGACACCTAAGTTCACTCAAGAATATGAGAGAATTACTTACAAAAATAAGATGGATGAAGCCATGGGTCTTTATAAATCATGTTTTAGATAGCCAATTGTTTCACATAGTCTTGTAAGACTCCCAAGCAGATATGGGATAAGTACAAGGAATAATTCGATATAGTTAATGTGTTTAAGGCATTGTAGATTGAGGAAAAGCTTAATACACTAACACCTAAATTATTTCTCTCCATTGAATACTTTATGATAAAATTCAATTCACTAAGATCATTGAGATTCATAGAGGCTTGTATTTTTTATGTCTATGTTTTGAGGACTCTTTTAGGTATTTTCTTCTACTTTCTATTACATTGTGGATGCACTGGGAGATACATTCATCTTTCTTTCCTTTTAATTCTTTTATGATCACTTGACATGGGAATAGGTTAAGTTGACACAATTAGAGTCACTTTATAGCTCCAAGACTCATGCATTGGTTACCTAGTCATTCAAGGGAAAAGGTAACAAGACACAAATTCCTAAGATAAAATCAACATCAAGCAATGAGAGTTCCTCCAAGATTGAGCATAAGTTAGATCAAAAATTTCAATGCACACCTCAAAATGATAAATCTTCTAAGCTTGGTAAATCTTCCTCTAATAAAAAGAAGAAATTAGGATATCCTTGTAGTTTTGTGGCAAGGAGGTACATGAATTTACCATATGTTGGAAGAGGTTATAGACATTAAATGAATCCATGTAGTAACACGCCATTTCACCTTCTAAGTTTTCTTCCACTAGAACAAGTAAAGGTCATTAATTTTTAGCACAAGTTTTATCTTTAGCACACAAATAGATTTTAGACTATATAGCCTCACATCATATGACTCATTTAGATCTAATCTACTCAAGTCTCTTTTTTAATGGTATACTTACTTCTTAGATCACAGTGAGTAACTTTTCATAGATTTTATATTTGGGTTCAAGAACTATATAGATGATTGATGATTACATTAAGGATTCTCTCCTTGTTCATAAGACCTCTACCAAACTTCTCTTCATTTACTATATCTTTCATACTGGGGGGTAAGATGGTTGATTTTTTTCCCAATGATTTTTCCATTCATAATCTTCATCATCTAGAGACATATATATTACTTTAGGTAGATTTTATCACAAGTTTAAATATTATAGTACAAGTTCCATTCTTTTGAGTCATATGATGCTTCATCATGCATTTCCCATGCAAATTCCTTGAGTAAACTCAGGCATGAATATTTTTGTCATGTTAACTACAAGTATCTATATAAGTTGAGAACATATGAGATAACACGATATTCCTAAGGTTTAATGTACAAAGGGAATTTTTCAAGGTTGTGTTCTTGGAAAATATCACTAAGAAGCATTTCCTAAATCAAATTCTATTATAAGAGTACAATCAAATCGTTTCTTGATCTCTATCACCTTTTTGCAACTTCCTAAAGATTCCAAAATACGTGCATTGATCTTCATTTTATCTATTTGTGGCTAGGAAGTTGAATCATATTAGACCAAGGAGCCATTACAACAACCAAATCATTGCAAAAATGTCAAAGTGTAGTAGCAAGTTGAAATTACACAATTGCAATAGTGAGTTGGAAGTCCATAGATGCAGTACCAAGTGAAAAATATACAAATGGATAGTTCAAACTAGTAATTCCACTTCATATTTACTTGGCTCCAATAGAAAATTACAATCTGTACTTGGTGATGTCATCATCTTGCTGAAGTCGACTTATGTCATGTTGATGTTATCGTTACATATATTTACCTAAATTGGTTGATTAAACCTTTAAATGTTCAGTGCGCTTGATTTTACTTGCAAATTTTAGATGGCCATGAGAAACTTGCAAATTCCTAGTGGATATGAAATTCTTGAAAGAGTCAAATGGCAAGAAGTTCCCACAAGTAGATTACCTTGAAATTCCCACAAATGCAAAATAATCCATCAATATAGGTTTATGTGAAAATATTCTTTAAAATTAGTTGAAGTATATATGGGTTGATACAAAATAATCCAATTCACTTGGCAAAGAGATTTGTGTGAATGCGAACAAACCTTTCAATTTCGACCATGTGGGAAAACACATTGGAACTAGTCAAATACATTCTAACCTATTGAAATAGTTGGTGTAGTAGAAAATATCTACAAAGGCCTGTAGTAGACCAAACTATTGCATTGGCATCAATAGTTTTCCATTGATGTCAAAGTTTGTTGCATGAAGGTTTCTCATTGATGGTTTGGCATCAAGGCATGATAGTTTGTTCATTTACATTCAGCTCTTGATGTTCTCCATGGTTTTGAAAAGAGTTTACTGATATTTTTGGTCACTGTGATGTAAGACATTCAAGTTTGATGAGTAACTTGCATTGGTATTGGTTGATGAGAAATTTGGTGTTTCAAGTCAAAATCACTTTATCAAGGCATAGTATTCTGCATCACAAAGCATCAAAGGTTTAAAGGTTTAAAAAGCATCAAAGCATCAAAGGTTCTTGTCATGAGTTGGTAGCCAAAAGTTCAAAACCCTAAGAGTCTTAAAGCTTCAAAGGTTCAAAAACCCTAAATTTATTTGTGTGTGTGAATATGTGTACTAACTAAAAGGATAAATAGACACACCAATGTGACATTATATTGAAGAAATTAAAGTTAAAAGATAAACAAACTCTCAACACAATAGCTTCTTCGAAGATGTCCCATTGTCCTCTATCTCCAAGGATTTGTTGTAAGCTACTGGCTCTCAAATTGTGTAAGCAATAGCTTGGTAGAATGACAACTTAGAGAACAAGATTATGCAACATGCATTTCTATTGCTAAATGATAGGATATGATTAAGGTAAGATGTGAAACTAAAATGCTATGAAAGATAAGATGTTATGCTTAAGAAAATAATATTGCTAAATGTTGGATAAATGCAACTATAATGCTCACTCTATATTCGCTAGATCTCAGATCATTTTCAAAGCACAAAGAGGTTGTATTTATAGAGTTTTTGGAGGAAAAAGCCTAGTTGGCAAAGATCAACGGTTGAAATCAAGTCTATCAAGATGAATGGTGAGAAATTTGGAAGTTGAGAAAAATATGGGAGATATTTCCTCGTACACAACCTTTTCCATTAAAAAATGAAGGAAATTTGTCATTTGTACATTTTAGTTATGAGGAGTTAGTTGGTAGTTGAGGATAAATCCATAATTATACTATTTAATTATATGAGACAATGAATTTAGAAGTTTCTAATTAAATATTGAAAAATATTTAATTATGTGTGAAATAGGGATAAAAAGATTATAATTAAATATTAAAATATTTAATTAAATGTAAGATGGTTTTTTAGAAGATTTAAAGATGATTTATGAATTGGAAATAAAGCAATTTGATAATTAAATTAAATAAATTGTAAAATTCATTTAATTAATTAACAAGAAATGGAAAAGATGATAATAATTAAATAAACTTATTTATTTAATTAAAATAGAGGAATTTAGAAAATGAACAATATAAATAAATATTTAAATTTATTTATATGTAGATGACTTTAGAAGATTAATTAAATAATTCATATTTAATTAATTATTAGGCTTGATTTAATGTGACCATTTTTAGATGTACACATTTTTCCCCTCTTTGAAGTGATGTGTTTTACGCATTGCTTCAAAGAAAAATTCAGATAATTAACATTTTGGCCTTGACTTTAAAAAATTGACTGATGATGCTATATGCCCCCTCGGGAGATAAATCGCGAGTTTGAAGATGTTGATGATGATTTGAAGATTTGGAATGATTTGAAGGTGTTTCACCAATTTATCTCCTGAAATAGCACTCTGCGCGGTGAAAAATTAAAATAACCTTATCTTATTTATCCCCTTAAAAGGTGGAAAAAGGTAAAAGTCATTGTCATTTGAACTATTGCATTTGGTGAAAACAAAGCTCTACAAGAGGAGAAATTGAGATGTCGATCCATTATGAGCACCATAGATTCGAGCGAGTTCAACGACATCAACGACGAGGTGCATATGGACCTCCGGTAAGATCAAAAAACTTTTCCTTGTGAATGTTTGATGAATTTCGCATGAATTTTTGGATTTTATTGAAATTTGAAATTTTTCTTTAGCTCATAGGAACGCGTTTTAGTGCATGCAAGTCATCTTTTAGTGCATAGCATAGGTAGAATAGCGCATCTAAGTTAGCGCATCCAAGCTACAGAGTAGCGCATTTAGCTGTTAGATTAGCGTATCGGCCAAATTAGTGCTTAGGCGTAATAAATTAGCGCATAGATTGAGGGCTTTAGTGCATTTGCTAGATTAACGCATAGGTTTGATTATTTAGCGCATCCACCTAATAGAATAGCACATACCCTGAATTAGCACATCTACCCTTTGTTTTAGCACATCCATGGATAAACTAGCGCATTTGTTGATTTAGCGCATAGATAATCTATTTTAGCACATCCATGAATTTTAGTTGATTTTGATTTTTTTAAGAACAATTGATGATTTCTTGATGTGTGTTGCTATATTAGACAACTGATTTGATGAATTTGAGTAGCATCAAGGATAGATTGATGTGATTTTGATACTGATCTAATAAATTTGTTCTTGTGTTTGAAAGCAAATAGTAAAATGATGTTGATTCTGATAAATTTGCTTTACGAAATGAAAAACAAATAGTAAAAATGTTGATGTGAGCCGATTGGCTGTTAAATTTGTCTTCATGATTGATGAAAAATAAATAGTATAAATGATAAATTTGTCTTCCTGCTTGAAGAACAAATAGTATAGATGATAAATTTGTCTTCCTGCTTGAAGAACAAATAGTAAAGATAGTCTGATATGTTGTTGATGTTGATTTGATTTTGATGATTCTAATAAATTTGCTTTCATGTTTGATGAAAAAAAAATAGTAATGATAATCCGCTTGCCTGATATGATTTGACATGATTGTTTGAATTTTTGATTGATTGATTTCCTGATTGATTGATGATCTGATTGATTGATATGGATATGATGTATAGGAGGATTTTAAAATCCTCCAGGTCAAAGAGAGGTTTCCCCGCACATGGGAGATGATTCCCAAACTGTCCCAACAGGAGGTTGGGATTATTGCCAAATTTTGTTTGGGTTCGCTTCTGAGGATCCCTCAGTATAGGGTCAACAGGGCACTGTTGACTGCTTTAGATGAGTGATAGGATAGTGATCATAATACTTTTCACTTTCCTACAGGAGAGATCACCGTGACACCTGAGGATGTCTACGGGATTCTAGGGATCCCAGTAGTAGGTGATATTGTGGTCTATGACCATAAGGAGATTTGAGGTACCGAGGCACTACGAAGAGTATTTCAGGATCTATGCATTTGCAGATATGAGATCCCTTGGAGGGAGATGGTCTAGGGTTATACCCCACTTCCCTTAGTTTTGGCCAATTTCATTGGTGGTTTCCTATGTCCCGACCGTAGGTCGAAGGGACTGTTGGTTGGTTGGGGTCGGATACTAGAGGACATGATCCTCCATCAGACCATATATGCATGGGGTTCTTTTATGTTGGCCCATCTATACCGTGATCTTCATCAGGTGGTATATACAGATGGGAAGAGTATATCTTTCGGGGTGACACTGCTATAGATTTGGGCATGGGAGCATATCACCATCACCCACCCCTTTGCAGACAAAGAGCATCCCATCAGGTGACCATATGTTTATGCTTACACAGGTCCACTTGTCTAGCCTAAGCTGGGAAAGTTAGAGTACTAGAGGAGGGTGTTGGATGATATGGATACATTTATCTGGAGGACCTATATTGATTGTGAGGCCTGGGATGAGGATGACATTGAGCTACCGTATTGCAACATATCCAAATATCTGATTGGGTGGACCCCTTTAGTCATTGAGTGGCTTTTGGTCATGAGGGTACTGAGATAGTTTGGCAGAGTTCATGTGATCCCACAAGGCATTTCCCATTATGCCAGACGACAGGAGGATGTGGTAGAGTGGGGTCCATTTATCCCCTATGAGGCAGCTCGGGCAGAGTATCTTGGTTTACAGCCAGAGTTTTGGGATTACCATCTAGAGGTTACAGATGCATGGATGACTAAGAATTATGCAGCCTATTTCCACACTCATCCATTTCTGAGGTTGACCAATCCAGGTGAGCCTGCCCCACTACTAGATGGGCCAACATTGTAGCAGGCACAGAGACAGCCAAGGGCACAGGCGCAGGCAAAGCAACCCGTTGTCAGAGGAGGAGAGGATGTGGGTGGTAGTGTTCAGGATATGGATATCGATGATGAGGGAGAGGAGGATAGTGATAACGAAAATGATGATGATGGGGATGATGGGGGTGGTGAGAGGAGACCCATTTTTTATGTTCCATTCAGAACCCAACCCAGGACAGTGAGAGTAGTGGAGCAGCTAGTTGTAGGCCCTTCACACATTACCATTAGGGCACCATCATGAGAGCAGCAGGGATAGATTGATACTCTACAGACACATGTACAGGCTCTTTAGAGCTAGCTAGCACAGGCTCAGGCCACCATTGCACAGTTACAGTTACAGATGGCACAACCACCGCCCCCAGACCCACAGATAGCCCAACTGATGGCCGAGAGAGATAGCTTCAAATAGCAGTGCCAGTAGGCAGAGGGGATAGCAGAGAGGTTATTGAGGTTAGTGCAGGGTACCTCTATCAGAGAGGTTGTCATAGAGGGAATGGAGACTGCCAGAGAGTGTGAGTTCTACCGGATGAGATATCATGAGGCAGTGCCTCCTAAGCAAAGGGTAGCATATACCCAGTCACGCACCAGGTCCCTCACCCACTCACGCAATCATGCCATGAGTGTGGGTGAGCCTATCAAATGAGAGATAGGGGGCACCAATGGTAGAGATCCAACAAGACCTAACACCTATGGTGGCAGCAGTAGTCATGGCCCCCACATAGATGCTCCTCAGTGATTATTTTGCATACACCATTTTTTGTCACATGTTATGTATCTCTTTCAGACATTTGATATCATTGTACCCTTGGACATTTATTTTGATGAGATTATATATGATATGTGATGATGGTTTTGATATGCATGAGTCTTTTGTTATGCTCTGATGGTTGTTTATGTATGCATTTTATTTATATGCCATGTTGCTTATGATGATCTTTGCATGATGTTATCTATCTCATGATATGAATGATGATGATTTTTATGAATTTGATATGTATGATTATGATGTTTATGAATTTGATATGAATGATGATGCAAAATATGTTATGATGGTTGATGCAAATGAGATGTAAATATTGTTATGATATTGTATGATGTATGGAAAATGCATTGATTATGGATGTGAAATGATGAAATGGATGTAATGGATGCATTTTATTTTTTTGATGTATGTTTATGAAATAGTGTAATGATATGGACCCAGGTGTTTAAAAAATGTCATGATAATGAATGAATGATAAAATGATGTGAAAATATGATATGGATGATATTATAGGCTAAATGATAATGAAATGAGGAGATGAAAAATGATACTGATATTGATATGGAAAATGATGATATGCAAATGATGATGTGAAAATGATATGAAATGATGAGATAATATAATAATGAAATGATAAGAGTAATATAAAAGATGTGATAAAATGATGTGACAATATGAAAATGAATAATAATAATGATAATGAATCATGATATAAATATGAAAAATGGATGATGAATGAATTAAAAAAAAATGATATGAAAATATGTGTGAAATGATATGAATCTATTGGTAAAAATATGATAATGATAATGACCTGATATGCAAAGATGTGAAAATGACATGAGACTAATACTGATCATGTTATGATATGACATGGCAAGTGATAATATGAAAATGATAATGCAAGAATGGAATGAAAAATGATATGAAACTAATAATGAAAATAATAGCTCAAATGATAATGCAAGATGAAAATGAAATGAATGTTTGATAAAAATGACCTAAAAATGATATGAAAATGATATGAAGTGAAAATGATGTAAAAATGAAATGCAAAAGATAATATGAAAAGTGATATGCAACTACTGATGATGTGAAAATGATATGAAGATGAACAATGATTTTTGCTAATGTCCAAATGTACTCATTCTTTGTTTTCAAAAGAGATATGTATCTTTGCCAACCTCCAAAAGTCTTTTATACAACCGCAAAATGAATGCAATCTATATGAATCATGCAATCCTAACCATGCAAAATGAACTACTCCTTGTTGTCATTTTGTGAACCAATTTTATGCTTGATTATCATCATTGAGCCTTTTGCTATGTTGAAAGTTAGTACAAGCATCATAAGGTAGATTTTCCCTGATAATGACCTGAGTACAACATTCATGATGTTTGATATAGCAAGTTAATACAAGCATTGAGGTATAATTGAACCGAGATGACCTGAGTATTACTTGCGTAAATAGACAAAAGTTTATCCTTTTCCTATGCAAATCCAGAAATGTCATCAATGATACTTTTGTAAACCATATCTCATGACGAATTTATACACAGTAATAATGATTAACTTACAGACATCAATCAAAGAAAAATCATACTCCTTCCTTATGACTCTAGTTTAGTACATCATTGAGTCACTCCAGAGATATGATGTCATCAAATTTAAAAACAACAGTTCAACTTATGCTTTAAGTGTTCTAATCATTTTATTCAGATTAAGATCATCTAGTTTGTTTCATTTTATGTCTCATAGTTGCTTTGACCAAGCTTGAGTGGATTGTTGATCTGATATTTGGATATTTGACATATGATATCGTTTGTCTGCCAAAAATTCAAAAGCCGATTTCCCCTAGCAAGTTTGCACTTTGACTCCCGATTAGACATAACCTACGGTTAGGAATATAAACAATGATCATCAAGCCATGATCAAATCCTTGTCGTTTCAAGGAAATGTTATGTGCATGATGCGAATGTGATGGCAAGGGATGGATTTGATGCTGATAAAAATGGCTATGGATGATGCAGGATGTAACCTAATAGGTGGGAGAGCCAATTAAATCATAAATAGCGCCTATTTGCCAAGTTTTCACCATTTGTTTTTATTGCACATTTTCAGATTTTGTGATTTTTTTTGTTGTCGCCAAGATGCTTATTTGTCAGGCTTTCATCAAGGCAACGATTTTTTTTTTTTATTTTTTTTGTGTATCAAAAGGATGCCTGTTTGTCAGGTTTTCACCTTGATGATGATTTTTTCAAGACATTTTCTTATTTTTATGGATTTTTTCATGACTTTTTATGCTATTTTTGTATTTTCTCAATCGTAGAATTTCTTCAGATGGATGTTTTTGGTTGGATCTTCAAGCAAGTCCCCTTCTGGCGTAAATAGCCGATATGACCTTGAACCATATGCTGCAATGACGAATGGACCTAGCCAATTGGGCTCGAACTTTTCTTTCTTCTCTTGATCTTGCCGGTTGTGAGGGTTTTCTTTCAGGACCAAGTCACCTACTTGAAATGCATGTGGTATGACTCTATGATTGTAGCTGCGAGACATAATTTGTTGATAACCTTTCAAATGATTGGCTTCATTTTGTCATCTTTCATCAAGTATCTCCAGTTCTTGAAGTCTTAAAACTTTGTAATTCTCATTAGTTATGAGTCCCTTTAGTGAGACTCGGAGTGAGGGGATCTCAACTTCCAATGGCAAGATTGCTTCTGCTCCATAGAACAAGGCATATGGGGTGGCACCTATCGACGTGCGAATGTTGGTTTTGTATGCCCACAAAGCTGGATTTAACTGGACATGCCAATCACGGTCGACATCATTAACTGTCTTCTTTAGGATCTTCATAAGTGTTTTGTTTGAATATTTTGCTTGGTCATTCCCCTGTGGATAATAAGGTGTAGAGAACTTGTGTTGGATGTGAAATCTTTCACAAAGTTCATCAACATCTTGATTCTTAAAAGGTCACCCATTATTCGTGATAATGGAGCTGGGAATGCCATATCGACATATGATATAATTCAAGATGAAAGATGATATTTTTTTGTCGATGACTATTGTCAAGGGAACAGCTTCAATCCACTTGGTGAAATACTTAGTGGTTGTTATTATGAACTCATGTTTGTTTGATGAAGATGGGTGAATTTTGCCTACCAGATCTAGTCCCCATTGAGAAAAAGGCCATGTGGTAGTGAAGGGTTGCAATTCCTGAGCAGGAGCGTGGATGAGATTTCTGTGAATCTGACATTTCAAATATTTCTTCACAAAGATGAATGATTCTTTTTCCATGGTAGGCCAATAGTAACCCATTCTAACAAGTTTCTTAGCCAAGGTTAGTCAACTTGAATGAGTCTCGCAAATACCACCATGAACCTCTTGTAAGGCCTTTTCGGATTCGTCACGTTCGAGACATCTAAGAAGGGTACCATCAAGACCACATCAGTATAAGGTTTCAGCGATTAGGGTATAGCGAGAAGATTGGCATATGAAATTTCTATTCTGATTCTGGGAAAAATCCAGAGGTAAGATAGTATCTTTCAGATAGGCATAGATTTTTTCAAATAAGGGGGAATCAAAACCAATTAGGTGACAAATGATTTGTGTTTCAGGATTGTCATAGGAAAGGGAAAACAGTTGTTCCACCAGGATTTCATATCGAGCTTGGTTCTCTGATAATTGTAGTAATGACGCAATTGTAGCCATGGCATCTGCAACTTTGTTTTCAATCCCCGAAATTTGTTTGAACTTGATCTCAACAAAATACTTTTTGAAGTCATCTACCATGCTTTTGTAAGGCATTAACTTGTTATCTTTAGTCTGATAGTCATCATTAATTTGATTAATGACAAGTTGTGAATCACCAAGAACTTGTAGCTTTGTGATCCTCCAATCCAATGCTATTCTCATTCCAATGAGCAATGCCTCATACTCAGCTATGTTATTTGTGCAAGGAAAAATTAACCGGTAGGACTTTGGAATGGTATGTCCCTGAGGTGTGACCAAAATAATTTATGCCCCTGAGCCATGTTTTGTATAGGACCCATCAAAATAAAGTGTCCATGATTGTTTGTTCATTGTTGTGAACACATCGACGTCAGGAAATTCGATGTGCATTGGATGGTCTGCTTGTAGAGGTTCCTCTGCCAACTGATCCACTATGACCTACCCTTCGATTTCCTTTCAATCTACATAGTGAATTTCGAACTCGCTTAGGATCATTACCCATTTAGCCAGTCTGCCTATTAAGGTTTCTTTACTCATAAGATACTTTAAGGGATTGATTTTAGCCACAAGTTTGACTTTATGAGTTAACATATAGTGCTGTAATTTTTGGGAAGAAAACACTACTTCCAAACAAGCCTTTTCAATGAAAGTGTAATTTAGCTCATGGCTTGTCAAGGTCCTACTAATGTAATATATCACTCGCTCTTTTCCCGTTTTGTCCTCTTGTGCCAATAATGCCCCCAGGGATACTTCTTTGGAAGAAATGTACAATATGAGTGGTTCTCCTTGTACTGGTGGGATCAATACTGGGGGGCTCATTAGATAATGCTTGATCTACTCGAATGCTACTTCGCACTTGTCTTCCCATTTGAACGAGACATTTTATGTAAGAGATGTGTGAATGAAAAACTCTTATCTACCAGTTGTGTGATGAATCTCTTGATGGATTGTAATCACCCTTGTAATGACCGCAGTTGATTGATGTTCCTTGCTGGTGACATCTCTAGGATGGCTTGGACCTTCACTGGATCCACTTCAATTCCTTTTTCTGATACAATATAGCCTAGGAGCTTTCCATATTTTACCCCAAAGACACATTTCTTGGGATTGAGTCTGACCTTAAATTTTTCCATTTTGAAAAAAATCTTAGATAAGATATCTAGATGTCCCTCCCTTGTGTTTGATTTTTCTAAGAGATCATCTACATAATCGTCCATGAATGTGTGCATCATGTCATGAAAAATTATAGTCATTTCTCATTGATATGTAGCTCCTGCATTTTTTAGGTCGAACGACATTACATTCCAACAATATGTACCCTAGGGACATGTGAATGCAGTCTTATCTTGATCTTCAGGTGTGATTTTTATCTGATTATACCCGAAAAAGCCATCCATCAGTGAATACATAGCATGCCCAACTATCAAATCCACAATCGTGTCAATGTTCGGCAGACGAAAATCATCTTTTGGACACGCTTTATTTAGATCCCTAAAATTTGTACATATTCCGATTTGTCCATCTAGCTTTGACACAGGTACAATATTGGAGATCCATTCTACATAGTCGATGGACCGAATGAATCCTACATCTAGCAACTTCTTTAATTCCTCTTTGACTAGCAATGCAACATGTGGGTGCATCTTTCTAAGCTTTTATTTCACAGGTTTTGCCCCTGGCATGATGGAAAAATGGTGCATGATAAGATTTGGATCCAATCCAAGCATATCTGTGTATGACCAAGCGAAGTTGATTTGATTATTCTTTAGGAATTCTATGAATTTTGGGACTTCCTCCTCTATCAGTGATGCAGCAAGTTGCAGGATTTTTGGTTGTTCAATAATGCCTATATTGATTGCTTTTGTAGGTTCTATCAAAATAGAAGATCTTTCCTAATAGTGCTCAAGGAGAGTGTCAAGTTTCCCATATTCCATTTCCTTTGAAAGGTTTTCACCATCAGATATGCTCTTTATTTTTCTCTTTTCATGATCTAATACTGCCTTTTTTAGGTTTTCACCATTAGATCTATCTTTTATATTGTAAATTTTGTAGATGAAAAACATGGCACTCTCCTGACTAAGATTTTGATCTCGTGATTCACTGGTAGAAGCTATTTCCGAGTTGGAGGAATAAAGAAAATTTGCAATGGTTACATCATCAGGGAAGATTGGGATATCAATTGGGTTAGTTTGTTCCCAATCAATGAGCTCGGGATGAATCAAAGGTAAGGGATCGTCTGGTTGGGTAAGGTCACTAGCTGTTAAGGTCATGACATGGTTATCATTCTCGATATGAGGAAGATCTATGACGGTATCCTCCTATTGATTATTCGTCTCGCTTTGAATCGAATCATCATCACTCGAGTCATGTTCGCGTTGAAGTACATAATCAAGCGAAGGTCTTGAAATTTCTCCTTGTGTGAGCATGGGTGTATATTTTTGTATAACATCCACCTTTTTGTCTCTCCAAAATTCATCATTATAAATGGTATCCCATTCATACTCATTTGAATCGGTGTCAGAGTTGTCCTGCAATCTAAGAATTATTTCAGCTAATTCTTCATGGGATTTCCTTAAAGCTTCTTCTTCCTGGATTTTCTTCAAGGCTATTTCTTTTGCATCTTCACCATACCCAAGTCCTGTCTTATCTTTTGGATGCATTACTATAGGTTGTATGGGATCTACAATTCCTTCTTTTATTTTTCCTATGGGGCCAGTTCCTTCATAACCCATTCTTTGCATTATTGTATAGCCTTTCCCATATTGTTTAGTGGGCGATTTGACATGCTGAACAAATTCATCCTCTTCTTTATATAGCCAATCGAGGATAGCTTTATCTTCTGCTTTATTTTCTTGAGTATCTACCTTGATGAATCTTCCATCAAACTTGGTGATGGGAACTGAAGCTTTTTTTCCTGACGTGGAAGTTGTTGCAGCTTGTTGTGTTGATACCGTAGGCTGACCATGTGACCTTGGAGAGACAGGTAGGTTAGAGAGACATATTTAATATTCTCCCACCCCATTATTTTTTAGTTGCAGCTTTGTGCCAAATCTTTTTATCAATTCCTTTGTTTGATCACTATGTTTTGAGGTAGAAACAACAAGAGCTTCTTTATTATGCGGGACAAAGGTGTCATGTATTTCTCTAAGGTTAGAACAAATTTGTCTACTGTTATGATCCGCTGGTATGGTTATTTCTTGTCTGTCATATGGAAATTTTAAACATTAATGGTACATAGATGGTACCATTTGCATCTCATGGATCCATGGGTGACCCAAAAGTATGTTATAAGATAAGTCTCGATCTAGAACCTGACAAAAAGTGTTCTTTACAACAAGTCCTACTCTGATAGGTAGCATGATGAGGCCCTTAGAAGCTCGTTCCTCATCATCATATGCTTTGATTGTTATTTTTCTCCTTGGATCAATAGACTCTTCAAAATACCCTAAGGAAAGAACCAATTTTAAAGTACAAATATTTAGACCGACTCCCCATCTATTAAGACACGTCTGATTCGGGTTTTATGAACCAAGACCTCTAGATAAAGTGATGAATTATGGGGATGAGTCATGGAGGCATCATCCTTCTTAGAAAAGGATAGGCATGCAGGTGAAGAAAAGTGTCCCACCATGGCTTGAAATCTGTTGACATCCAAATTAGGAGATACATTTGTTTCCACAAGAACCTTCTTCAGAATGTTCTTGTGTGCCAGCGATATTTTAAGAAGTTCCAAGATAGAAATTTGAGCCGATGTTTTTTGTAATTATTGACTAAATTGTACTTTCTTGGAGGGGGGGCAGTTGATTTGGATAAACTTCCTTTTACAACAATTTTAGCCTGTCCCCCTGTTGTTGCATTAACCTTTGGATACTCTTGATTTCCTTTGACTTTGATGACATTGACTTGTTGGTCATCAGAATAGATATGATTAATGGTGGTGTCATAGACATGATTTAAATTTTTTCCTTTGTCACCTGAAGATTCCCCTTTTTGATAATTGGGGAGAGGGTCTTTGAATGTCTAATGATCTTCGTTAGCATTATGTCCTTCGACACTTATGGTGCGATTGACAATCAAATTCTGGACCAAATTCTTTTTAAACCTTGGAAATTATTTGTCCTATGACATTTACATCTATGGTAATCACAATAATACGAGTCATTCCACGATGGTGGTAAAAATTGTAGCTCATAATCTCTTTGTGGTGGCAACATGAATATGTGTACTAACTAAAAGGATAAATAGACACACCAATGCGACATTATATTTAAGAAATTAAAGTTAAAAGATAAACAAACTCTCAACACAACTTCTTTGAAGACATCCAATTGTCCTCTATCTCCAAGGATTCGTTGTAAGCTGTTGGCTCTCAGATTGTGTAAGCAGTAGCTTGGTAGAATGACAACTTAGAGAATGAGATTATGCAACATGCATTTATATTGCTAAATGATATGATAAGATTAAGCTAAGATGTGAAACTAAAATGCTATGAAAGATAAGATGTTATGCTTAAGAAAATAAGATTGTTAAATGTTGGATAAATGCAACTATAATGCTCAGGCTATATTTTCTAGATCTCATATCCTTTTAAAAGCACAAAGAGGTTGTATTTATAGAGTTTTGGGAGGAAAAATCCTAGCTGGCAAAAATCAACGGTTGAAATCAAGTCCGTCAAGATGAATGGTGAGAGATTTGGAAGTTGAGAAAAAGATGGGAGATGTTTCCTCCTACACAACCTTTTCCATTCAAAAATGAAGGAAAGTTGCCATTTGTGCATTTGAGTTATGAGGAGCTAGTTGGTAGTTGAGGATAAATCCATAATTAAATTATTTAATTATATGAGACAATGAATTTAGAAGTTTCTAATTAAATATTGAAAAATATTTAATTATGTGTGAAATAGGGATAAAAAGTTTCTAATTAAATATTAAAATATTTAATTAAATGTGAGATGGCTTTTTAGAAGATTTAAAGATGATTTATGATTTGGGAAAAGAAGAATATTTACTTTATTTGAAATAAAGCAATGTGGTAATTAAATTAAATAAATTGTAAAATTCATTTAATTAAGAAGAAATGGAAAAGATGATAATAATTAAATAAACTTATTTATTTAATTAAAATAGAGGAATTTAGAAAATGAACAATATAAATAAATAATTAAATTTATTTATATGTAGATGACTTTAGAAGATTAATTAAATAATTCATATTTAATTTATTATTAGGCTTGATTTAATGTGACCAAATTTTTAGTTGTATACAATATCAATGCTTATATCAGTGGCACAACATTTAGCATCAAGGGCATATGTTAATCAACAGAGATCATGAACAATCTCAGGTGCAAGTTTAGTTTGTTGATCAAGGGCATAGTATTTAGCATCAAGGGTTTGTTTGTTGATTAACATTGTAGCTTTAAAACCCTAAATGGAGATCAAATGTGCAAAGTTAATAGAAAATTCTTTCTATTATATTTAGAAAGTGACTTGCTATAGCAAGTTAAAGGTATTTTAAGTAATTTGATTAAGGGTTTTAAAACATTCTTAAATTGGCCCCCCTTTTTGTCTAACCGGTTGAGAAGGTTAAAGACTGAGTTTATATCATTTGAATAAATATCAAAGGCCATGATTTAAAGGTGATTTGGCGGGTAAAGAAAATCAAATATTATCTTTTAAACTTCACAACGATTTTTTCTTGTGGATTGCATTTTGACGAGAAGTTTGACAATCAGGGGTTTTCTAAATGGCACCAAAACTATGTATTTTGAGTTTGTTTGTATTCTATCATGCTTGATGAGAGGATTGTGGAAATAATGAAATAATGCTTTTATCATGAATGGATAGAGTGGGGAAGATTTGGATAGAAAAAGATAAAAATATTATTGAGAATGTTCTAATCTGAGTGTGTAATCTTTGTTAGTACGTTGGGGAAACGATGATATCAATCTCAACTTAACATTATAGAAAGAAAGGTATGTATTGTATGTGTTGAGTATATACAAGGATAATACATAGAGAAAAGTTTGTATGAATGTGTTGTAGTGTACATGTTCATCATGAATAGAAGAATATGTCTACAATAAATGACAGAGGCCTTTATCTGAGAACATAACAAAAATATTGTGAAGACAACAAAGTCTTTGATCAACTATGCATAAAAGGTTTACCTATGCTTTTGTATGACGTTGACTTATTTGGTATAAGGTTGATAGTCTCAACATTAAACATGGGGTAAGTGCACCAATTTGTGACACAATTTAGGTGCCAAATTGAAAAAACGATCAAAAAAACCCCGAAATAAGGCCTTTGGCACACGCCAAATGTCTAAAAATGCATTTGGCGCACGCCAAGTTTGGCATGCGCCAAATGTATTTCTAGACATAAAATGCAAAAGTCGGGTTTGGAACCCTCATTTTGTCTTCAACCCAAGGCTTGAGAAGGAAGATTTCAAGTCTGCAACTCGCGCTCGCCAAATCTCCTCCATTATTTGCATCCTTAGCTTGCCATTTTCCATGAGAATGCCGCCAACACATCGGAGAGGTCGAAGATTGCAAAGAGGTGTGTATTTTTATTCTATTTATTTCAAATTTGATTTGGAATGCAACTTTAAATAGATTTTTATAATGAAACTTTGTTCTAATTCTCAGGGAATGAATCTCCACCTCAAAACATTGAGAATTCACAATCACCCCTTCATCAAGAGCCTCCTATACAAGAACAACCCGAAACCCCTCCGTCAATTCATAGGCATCCTCAAGGAACACAAGAAAATATTCAAAATCAAATTGAAAACAATAAAAGAGACATTCAACAATTAATTGCAAGATTAACTGAGCATGCCGAAACCCACCCTTATAGGAGAGGGATTGTTGAATCATTGAAGTCAATTTTAACTCATGTAGGAAAAATGAGCGAGCAAATGAATTTTTGGTCAACTAAGAGAGATGAGATGAGGCAATTTTATGCTAATGGTTTGTCATATGCAGATGTCAAAAAACTAAAAATTAGCAAAGCCGAGTTGTGTGCCCTATTTAAAGACCCAAAAGCCAATGAACCTTTGTCCCATGCATGCAGGAGGTTCCCCATCCATTGGTGCCACCATGATTTAATTAGAAACGAATTTTGGGAGTGGTGGTGGACGGTATTTGACCAACCTCCATGCAATAACCATGAGGTGCCGCAATATTTTTTGAGGAAACTCTATTGCAAGTTTGTCCTCAATAAAATGCCAAACGATTTTGACATCTTAGACTTTCAGTGTAGAGGTGGGGCTCCACACACGATAGACCTGTTGCATGACGTAATCCACAGTTGGCACCGAGAGCCTTGGGCAGACCCATGGTGGAGCATGTCATTGTTCCTTCCATTGTTAAGGACAGTGTAGAGGTGGACACCATGAAGTCGATTGGCTCACTCACCCAGACCATTTTATAGTGTGCGAGTCCTCTAGTAGAGCCTGGTGTGGAGGAGACGTGTAGGCCCCGAGCTCCACCCCACCATTGTGGCGCTTGTGGTGTTGTTTGCACGTATGATTATCAGGGTGCTCGTGATGCAGCTACACAGCCTACGTCAGTTTCAAAGGCGATGGCTTTCACAGATGATATTCTGAATGATACATTCAACATTGACACTCAGGTAAAATTTAGCAAGTTATTTTAATGTTGTTTATTAAAATATATTTTGAAATTTAAGAATAACTAAATTAGTAGAATTTTGATATGATGAAATTTCAGGGTCGCACTGTTCATGAGGGATGCTCTATTCCTATAGACCCTTACACATTCTCAACTATGAGTCCACAGGTATGCAACTAGTATTAAAGATATTATTATTGCATTTGAACAGTTGAATGTTATATTTGAATGTTTGTCTCATAACATGCTTCGGATTTCAAACAGTTTCCTGGTGCACCTTCTTCCTCCACACCTCGTGATTCATATCCTCAAACAACATACACTCAGGTAGCCTTTATTCATTAATAGGGTTGTAAATCTATGTTAGCTAGTTTTCGTAATTTTGGGTATATACAAATCTAAAAAATTGATGAGAAACACAAACATTGCATTCAAGTATTCCTTGATCGTGTCACATTATGTTCTCCTATATCAACATGATACCTGAGATATTGTTTCATTTGCAGTTGTTGACAAGAGATAGCCCTGGTGATGTTGGTGGCATGATGGACCATGGAGTTGCTGCAGCAATAGCCAGTTTTGATCCATTGAGAGAGGTATGGAATAGATTAGTCGATTTGACATTATATTTTCTCTTTTATGGTCTATTATAGAAAATTTTCATGATAATTTTATGTAGTTAATTTCTATCTTCATGGTTGCTACAGGTGGTTTTCACTCCAGATCGTGGACATAGTGATGCTTTAAATGTGCATGATGACTATATGTATGCGGTAAGTGATTATATTTTGTTATATGCCATTCCATAATTAAATTTCTATGTTTTAACATCTTTACTTTTAATCATATCAGTTGAAGGTCCAGAGTGAAGAGAGGAGGAGTAGCGGGCATGTTCGAAAGACAAGACAAGCAACAGTCACTCCATCCAACCAAATTTCAAAGGCAGCACGGGATCTATTTCCTTCCCCTAGAGGGAAATGACTATGTATTAATGTTGTTTGTTGTATGCCTATGTGGCATTTTGGAACATAAGTTTTGTACTATTGATATATATACGTGATAGTTTTTCCAAATGGATCCTTTGTACTAAGCCTATATGGTTTTTTTGGATATATTTATATACTTTTATCAATATATATCATTGTATAGCCTTTCGTATTTTTGATTAAAGAAACTCTTATTTTGCTACTGCCATTCTTGAATGATGTTATCATGTGTATCATGTAAGTTGTATGCTTGAATGTTGTAGGCATGGATTTTGTTTACATCTAATGCTTAATTAATTACCGTGGAATGCTCAATAAGCCCCATCTAAAGCATATTGTATAAGTAAGCTCCATTCGTGGTGGTTCATATCCTTTGGAATGCTTCAATTACTTGTGCCTCACCGATGCAGAGGCAAGGAGGCTCAAACCCATTCAGTCTGACAACCTGCCTTCAAGGGACTCCTAACAAGATTAATACAACCTATTTTGAGCAATCTACACAACCTCAAAGCCCCATTAAACCAAACTCTTCATTCAACACCTTACCCAACAATCCACCCTTGTAGCACTCTGATGCAGAGCCAAGGTGGAGAAGACTCACAACAATGGTAATGTCAATTCTCAATCAAGAACTCTTCTTCATAATGATTCAGCCTAATAGGCATCAACCCACCCTCAAGGGTCTCAACTCCTCAACCTTGCAAATGAACAAGAAGACTCCACCAAGGCCCTAAAAAGACCATCAACATTCATACAATGACAATTGAATCAATTGACAACAATCCCTAAGTTAGATTCATCAAGGTTTCCAAAACTCACATGTGTGACTAGTTATTCTTGTAGTACTCAAAACTTAGTTTTAGCCAGATTTCTCCCAACCTTTCCAAAACACTAGAAAATTACAAGATGGATTGAGATACCCTTTTCAGCACTACACAACATACCAAAGAATCAGTGGTCTCTCTTTTGGACCGACATAGACTTTCAACACACCTACTTCAATTTTGGCTTCACAATTAGCCCTTTTTTTCCAAAGGGACCACCCTTCCAACTTTAGGTATCTATCCAAATGCCTTGGAAAGTCTTAGGTCATGGTGCCAAACCTCAAATTTTTTCATTAGTTTGTGTCTACAGAGCCTCTAACTCACAAAACCCAAGAAACCCTCCAAAACCTTCACAAAATCAAGGGTTTTAAAGAAACATACAACTCCAGACCTCTCTCAACACTTCCAAAGCCCCAAACACCTCAAAATTCTTCTACACGAACTCATCAGACCCTCACATAACCCTTATAGGCATTAATTCTTAAAAACCTCTCTTTGGTTCCTCACTTCCATGTTGGAAAACCCTTGTTCAGTCTTAGAACTGTCACAAAAATACCACATAATTATGACTCCTTATTCCAAAATGAGTTGAAACACTTATTATAACATGTTTTCAATCAATCCACCAAGATACAGTAGCAAACAACAGGTGGATTGATTGTTACATCACAAATTTCCCCTCAAACCCTTGATTCAGCAACACTGGGACAGTCACTGTTTGTGTTGGTTCTCTCTACAAACAAAGAGTTAAGACACCAAATAAAAAATAAATGAATTATAAAATATATAGACACATCCTCTAAAATTCTTAGACCATGAAGAACCTGTATGTGCCCATACAACACTCAAAAAGATCAAGAAAACAGTATTTTTCTAGAAAATTGCTCAAAACTGTGGTGTTTATTGTGTAAAATTATTACAAACTTCTTCCACTCTCTCATTTGAGCCTTGGTAAGGATTTTGAAATAATTTTCAAACAACCATATTCTCCCCAATGCCCATAACCAACCTTGGGATTAGTTGGTCCCTTAATTACATTTGTTTGTGTTAAAGTTGCTTTGTCAGCATTTTACAACTTATATGATTTCTAATTGACTTCTAAGACACAAAACACCCTTTATTTGCATTATGTTTGATCTCTCAAAGCTTATTAGACAAAATAAATCTAAAGAAACTAACATTTCCCTATTGATGTATTCAAATAAATAAAAATTGATGATGTGGTGTAGGTGCTCCTACACCAAACTCAAAACCTCTTCCAAGCCTAATTTCTCCCAACCTTTCCAAAACACCTAACCATTTAAAGGTGGATTAATATACCCTTTTCAGGGTTACACAACATATTCCAAAACCAATAGTAACTCTTTTGGACCAACATGAACTTTCAATACACCTCCCTCGCTGTAGGCTTCACAATTAGGCCTAATTTCCAAAGGAACCCCCTCACAAACTCACCTCCAAACCAAGGAAACTTGAAACAATCTTAGGGATGCTCACCAAACTTAGGATTCTCCCATTTTAAGAGCCCCAAGAACTTGTTATATTCCTCTACTCATAAACTGTCCTAAACCTTCACAAAAAGAAGGGTTTTAAAGAAACTCATAACTCCAGACCTCCCCCAATCCTTTTAAAGGTGAAAAAACCCCACAATACCTCTACTCTAACTTAAAGGACACTCACAATCCCATTCCTTTAATTATTTCTCAGATTCAACACTTGAGTTCCTTACTTTCATGGTGGAAACACCCCTGAACAGCATTAGAACTTCACACCCCACTGAGTTTATTCATTCTCTCGGCCTCCAAAGTATTCATACACCAAACTAATCATGGTACAGGCCAATCCACTGAGCAACAGGGTCAAAACAGTAGGTGGATTGGCTAATGTGTCATGGTGTTGCCCTCAAAACCCCTAACACAGAAAACAGAGCAGTAACCAAGTTTGATGATCCCACACACACCAATGGTGGATTTAAAGCTTCATAATAGATGCAAAGAGAGTAAAAACATATGCGATCAAGTATCCAAAGCCTCAAGTCATGATAGACTTGTATGGGCCTGTGCAAGGCAAAGAAAATTCAGGAAAACAAAGAAAATCAGTGATCAGCGTTTTCAAGTATATTTTGTTATTAGAAACTGAACAAAATCAACCCTCAACTCGGGGTATTACAGCAATATATCTTGATACCACCTTCCAACTACCCCTTGAGTAGATCAACCACCATAATCACCCTTTATTAGACTTCTAAGATGACAATTTTCCAATTTTGCTCTTAATTACCATTCATTCACAACTTGATTTTGCAAATACCACCTAATTGACCTATTAAGCCTTTTAAATACAATTATAAGGTATTTACATAGCATATAGAAATATAGAGAGAAAATAGAATAAATATTTTAACTAATGAATTGTAAAAAATGGACTTTTGTAGTTTATATTCACGTCATTGATTACATTGCATTGCACATCTTTCAAAGTCAAAGCATTACTTCACTTTGCATAACTAATAAGTAGATGCTGATAGATGCCGAAAATTTAATTACAATATAGTTTGAACAAAGTCAACCTAAGCAGTTATGCAATTTCTTCACATTGCATAACTAATAACTAGGAGCAGCTGCCAATTGCATTTTCTTACCATGGCATTCTATGAGACCAAATTTCTTTGAGATATTTTTTCAAATAGTTCCCTGCCTTGTCTATCTTACCACATTTTTCATACATGTCTACCAAAGCATCTTCTCAAACAGTTCGCTGCCTTGTTGCTATGGCTAAAAGCCTAAAAAAGTGATTTTGAACAAGCTATGGATGCTTCGAAAAATACATCAAAAGCATAATAGTAAGCAATAGCATAGAGAAGGTAGTGAACTGTTTGAAAAAATGCATCAAAAAAATTGCTTTGAAATGATAAATTTATTTGTGCTTTCACTCTTCTTTAACATTGTATATCTGCTCCTTTTTATAACAAGAGATAAAAAAACGTAAAAAATTGTATAACAAGAGATAAAAACTATCTTTTTTGAAATCAAAAGGCATTTCCATAGCATAGAGATATAGAGAGAAAATAAAATAAAGAGTTTAACTAATGAAATGTAGAAAATAGATTTTTGTAGTTTTTATTCATGCATTGCACATCTTTCAAACTCAAAGCATCACTTCACATTGCATAACAAATAACTAGATGCTGATAGATGACAAAATTTCAATTACAATATAGCTTTTGACAAAGTCAACCTAAGCAGTTATGCAATTACTTCACATTGCATAACTAATAACTAGGAGCAGCTGCCAATTGCTTTAGCTTGTCATGGCATTCCATGAGACCACATTTCTTTGAGGCATTTTTTCAAATAGTTCATTCCCTTGTCTATGCTATGACATTTTTCATATATGTCTATGAACTCATTTTATCAAATATTTCATTTCCTTCTTGCTATGGCTAAAAGCCTAAAACAGATGCTTTCGAACAAGCTATGGATGCTTGGAAAAAATCTAGGAAAGCATAATAGTAAGCAATAGCATAGACAAGCCATTGAGCTTTTTCAAAAAATGCCTCAAAGAAAAGTGGTCTCATAGTGATGGAATGCCATGACAAGCCATAGACAAGGCAGTGAATTGTTTGATAATATGCCTCAACTACTTGCATTTGACAACTTTTTCCTCGAGTGAAAATTCGCCACCATAGGAAAAAGCCTCTGAGATAGCAAAAACCGAGCAAGGTTATTGTAGAGGGGCACAACGTGATCCCATAGGATCAAACGAGAAGTTTCTAAGCATCACGATGTCTGAGTAATAGCATGTTGAAGTTCGCATCCATTTTGCACTTTGGACCCTTAAGGGATCGATCCGATTGAACGTAGCTTGGAGCAATTCTGCTTGTTTAGGTGCAAAAGAGGACCATTCCTAGCATAAACGTACCCACTCGGACACGTTGGAACAGTCTGTTTGGTCACACGAGCTGCAAAACGAAAGTTGCACCACTTTGTAACTTTCAACTACTTGCATTTGACAGCTTTTTCCTCAAGTGAAAATTCGCCACCATAGGAAAAAGCCTCTGAGATAGCAAAAATCGAGCAAGGTTATTGTAGAGGGGCCCAACATGATCCCATAGGATAAAATGAGAAGTTTCTAAGCATCACGATGTCTGAGTAATAGCATGTTGAAGTTCGCAGCCATTTTGCACTTTGGACCCTTAAGGGATCGATCCGGTTCAACGTACCTTGGAACGATTCCGCGTGTTTAGGTGCAAAAGAGGACCATTCCTAGCGTAAACGTACCCACCCGAACACGTTGGAATAGTCTGTTTGGTCACACGAGCTGCAGAACGAAAGTTGTACCACTTTGCAACTTTCAACTACTTGCATTTGACAACTTTTTTCTCGAGTGAAAATTTGCCACCATAGGAAAAAGCCTCTGAGATAGCAAAAACTGAGCAAGGTTATTGTATAGGGGCCCAACGTGATCCCATAGGATCAAATGATAAGTTTCTAAGCATCACAATGTTCGAGTAATAGCATGTTGAAGTTCACAGCCATTTTGCACTTTGGACCCTTAAGGGATCGATCCGATTGAACGTAGCTCGAAGTGATTCCGAGTGTTTAGGTGCAAAAGAGGACCATTCCTAGCGTAATCGTACCCACCCGGACGCGTTGGAACAATCCATTTGGTCACACGAGCTGCAGAACGAAAGTTGCACCACTTTGCAACTTTCAACTACTTGCATTTGACAACTTTTTCCCCGAGTGAAAATTCGCCAGCACAGGAAAAAGCCTCCGAGATAGCGAAAACTGAGAGAGGTTATTATAGATGGGCCCAACATGATCTTGTAGGATCAGACAAAAAATTTCTAAGTGTCACGGTGTCCGAGTAATAGCATGCTGAAGTTCGCAACCATTTTGCACTTTGGACCCTTAAGGGATCGATCCGGTTGAACGTAGCTCAGAGCGATTCCGTGTGTTTAGGTGTGAAAGAGGACCATTCTTAGTGTAAACGTACCCACTCGGACGCGTTGGAACAGTTTTTTTGGTCACACGAGCTGCAAAATGAAAGTTGCACCACTTTGCAACTTTCAACTACTTGCATTTGACAACTTTTTCCTCGAGTGAAAATTCACCACCATAGGAAAAATCCTCCGAGATAGCGAAAACCGAGAGAGGTTATTGTAGAGAGGCCCAACATGAACTCATAGGTATAGACAAGAAGTTTCTAAGCATCACGGTGTCCGAGTAATAGCATGTTGATTTTCACAACCATTTTGCACTTTGGACCCTTAAGGGATCGATCCGGTTGAACGTAGCTCGGAGCGATTCCACGTGTTTAGGTGTGAAAGAGGACCATTCCTAGCGTAAACATACCCACCCGGATGCATTGGAATAGTTTGTTTGGTCACACGAACTGCAGAACGAAAGTTGCACCACTTTGCAACTTTCAACTACTTGCATTTGACAACTTTTTCTTCGAGTGAAAATTCGCCATCATAGGAAAATCCTCTAAGATAGAAAAAACTGAGAAAGGTTATTTTAGAGGGGCCCAACATGAACTCATAGGTTCAAATGAGAAGTTTCTAAGCATCACGGTGTCTGAGTAATAGCATGCTGAATTTCGTAGCCATTTTGCACTTTGGACCCTTAAGGGATCAATCCGGTTGAATGTAGCTCGGAGCAATTTCGCATGTTTAGGTGTGAAAGAGGACCATTCCTAGCGTAAACGTACCCACTCAAATGTGTTGGAAGAGTTTGTTTGGTCACACGAGTTGCAGAACGAAAGTTGCACCACTTTGCAACTTTTAACTACTTGCATTTGACAACTTTTTCCTCAAGTAAAATTCACCACCATAGGAAAAAACCTCCGAGATAGCAAAAACCGAGAAAGGTTATTGTAGAGGGGCCCAACATGAACTCATAGGTTCAGATGAGAATTTTCTAAGCATCACGGTGTCCGAGTAATAGCATGTTGAATTTTGCAGCCATTTTGCACTTTGGACCCTTAAGGGATCGATCCGGTTGAACGTAGCTCGGAGCGATTTCACATGTTTAGGTGTGAAAGAGGACCATTCCTAGCGTAAACATACCCACCCAGATGCGTTGGAATAGTTTGTTTAGTCACACGAGCTGCAGAACGAAAGTTGCACCACTTTGCAACTTTCAACTACTTGCATTTGACAACTTTTTCCTCGAGTGAAAATTTGCCACCATAGGAAAAAGCCTCTGAGATAGAAAAAACCGAGAAAGGTTATTGTAGAGGGGCTCAATGTGAACTCGTATATTTAGACGAGAAGTTTCTAAGCATCACGGTGTCCGAGTAATAGCATGTTGAATTTCGCAGCCATTTTGCACTTTGGACCCTTAAGGGATCGATTCGGTTGAACGTAGCTTGGAGCAATTCTGTGTGTTTAGGTGTGAAAGAGGACCATTCCTAACGTAAACGTACCCACCCAGACGCGTTGGAACAATTTGTTTGGTCACACGAGCTGCAGAACGAAAGTTGCACCACTTTGCAACTTTCAACTACTTGCATTTGACAACTTTTTCTTCGAGTGAAAATTCGCCACCATAGGAAAAAGCCTCTGAGATAGCGAAAACCGAGAAAGGTTATTGTAGAGGGGCCCAACATGAACTCATAGGTTCAGACAGATATTTCGTAATCACCATGATTTGTGAGTAATACCCTGTCAAATATTGTTGCCCTTTTGCACTTTGCACCCTTAAGGGATTGAGTCGGTTGAACCATAGTAGTTGTTTTGTTGAATGTCATACCCTAAGGTATGTTAGAGATGACCTAGGTTGCATCGATTTCTCACTAAGAGGATTAACATAAAACATGTAGCCTATAACAATTCGATAAATCTAGGAGATGGAAAAGAAAGAGAAGATTGACAACCAGAAAATGCACTAGCAACTGATGTTTCTCATACCACTGAACACTTGCACCAGCAACCGATGTTGTTATTTTCTTATATACTTTGAAAAACTTCAGTATTACCTACAGTCACAATCAGAAAAGGATCAATGATAGTCGTAAATGCATATGACATCAAACAGTAGTCGTGGAAAAGCCTTATTGCAAAGTGTTGGTCCAAAACAGTGATCAATAACATGGCTTTACAAATTCAATGTGCATACTTACAAATCAATCCAGGGAACCATCTGGGTCTGCTCTAGTCTTTATTGTGTTGAGTATTGCCTCGTGGTCAGACTCACGCACTTTCCACAAGTTCTTGTTTGCGGGTTTACCCTTATATTTGATCAAATGAACGTTGGTGGCGATGACAAGGTTCGAATACTGAAGAATTTGCCGATGCGTGTTGAAGTCCTCAAACAACCAAACTGCAACATTCTTAACTGGATACCTTCGAAGCCATGTTCCAGTAACAACCACCGAACCTGTAGGATATTCTATGTTTTCTCCGTCTATAACTGGGGACTCCAATTTCTTTTTGGCCTCGATACAACGGCACAGGTAATAATCTGTACCCTCTTCATTGTCTTCATCTGCAATTACCGCATAAACGTGCCCTGCATTGATATGTTCATCTTGTTAGATTTATTTACTGAGCAACATAATAAAACTTGTAAGTAAGATATATTACCTGGTTCTAGTAGGTCCAATACATGATCAAAGTCAATGGATGATTGCATCTTCGTGATTTGTAGAGCCATCGGGAGCTGATAAGTGTCAAGTGGGGTTAGACTTCTTACAGACCATTCATCAACCCACTCTGTTGACTCGCAATCATTCCATGATTGAAGTGTACATGCATAACAAAATCATGCCATCTTCCTTGTATGGATAGTCCATGTACCTGCATTGGAGCTTCTAAAAGAGTGTAGCTCGCTCGATCCTATTAGTGTACAAAAATCCTCATATTTTGCAATGTTAGTATCATCTACTAAATGAAAAAATCTTCGAACTAAAGAATTGCCTTCACTACCTGAACCCATTGAACCATTGCACCACTAGACAATTGATCTTGCATCTGTCAACTTTACATTGTTTATGTACTTTAACTCTTCTCGTGCTAGGGCTCTTTTGATACAGGCACCTGCTCCATCATGCTCCCCCTTTCCATGCTCGGCCTCTAAGAAGTTCCACATATGTTGAACACCACTAATCCTATGCTTCCTGCTCAACCAGTAAAACATTATGGTGTTGTTGAATTATGATGTACAATTATCTGACCATATGATATGTTCAATAAATGGTATGCCCCTGCTAGCCAGATTGGCTTAGAACATATGAAAGCAACCTTGAACAAACTCTGCAGAATGTGTGTGATCATCATTGATGTAAAAGTGATACTCCCTCAATACTTTCCTATTTTCCTCTGTACTATCATTTGCATGAATGAATGCTATATGTACAAATATAGAAACCTGCACAGAGTTGCAATACTATGATTGCACCTCATTCTGTGGTTGTAGTGTGTAGTTCTCAGCGAAGACGACAACTGAAATGATATGACGAAGTGGAAATGTGTCCTTGCATAACTTGAACTGTGAGTCCAACCATTGTGCTCTGTGTGTATGCATTGCATAATCATAAACCACCCGATCATGAAAAATGCCCATAAACTGATACACTGGAATCTTATCACTAACCATTTCACACTTCTTCGCTTCTTTCCCATCTTTTAGACTGTATGCCACTGTCGTATATTTGCCAAATTCCACAATTTTGTCTCCAATTGTGTGTGTACTAGCCATGTGTTGGCAAATTGGCAAATGTTGCATGCCACCACAATGATCACATGTGCCATCCAAACATGATTTTTTGTAAAAAATTTGACCATCCTCTCTTTCACATAAAATGGAAGACAAAAATTTCCTTGAAGATTTAGGTGGAGGCATTATGTTACATTCTTGCAAAACATTGTCAGTATGCATATCTACACATATACGTCGATAAACATCATAATGGTTAGAAAACTCAATATGAACCCTACAACAACAAGTAGTGCGTGTGTGATTTATTTTGACATAAAAAGGCTTTAGCATTTCAAAATACCTTTGACATATTTTAATTTCAGGAAACTTTTGTACAAAATCAGCAAAAAATTGGGTTTGAGTGGTATCCAAATAATGCATTGGATGTGGCTCACGATTTATACTACCAATTCTCCTTCTTACAACATCTCTTTGATTAGGAGAGGTCCTTGTGTTATCCTTCCAATAATTCACAATTAAAGATCTCAATTCTTGTGTATTTCTGTGGCACTCTACCCGAAAATGCCCATAACTCATTGCTATTTGGATCCTCCACTCTTTCACGCCTTCCTTTGGCTCTCATTAGAGATGATCTACTTATTTTCAAAGACTTACTTGCCTTTGTAAGGTTCACCTTGTTCCTTGTTTGACTGCTTAACAGTGTTGTTGTCATCACACGTCGTGTGGCACAACTATCCTTCGTGCGTGAGGTGGAACCCACGCTCTCGTATGCACTCATCAAGTTCCTTACAATGGAATTTTCACTTGAGTCATTCAAAACTCTTAGCCCAAGAGCCTTCATGGTGGGCCTAAATTTGAGTTGCCTCATCATTTCAACAAATAGTTGGCATCTTCCACCCTCACTTAGCTTCGCAAAAAACAAACTCCATATCCTTTCTGCATATCTTTGACATGTACGTTTTGGAATCTTATTAGGCATCCATTTCAAAACATTGGAATCAATATCAATCAAAAATGTAGGTTTTCTATGCAAAACTCTAGGAGGAGTTCTCAAATGTAAATTTGTGTCAATATTGGGAAGGTCAACAACATCGGGGATAGATTGTGTACCTTCAATTGGAGGTGCAATTGATGACATACCTTGAGATTGACATGTAAACGATGTTGTACCTCCAACTTGAGATGTCGATTGTGGAGTTCCTTCAAATAGAGATGTGTTTGCTGATGTACTTTCAAAACGCGATGTTTTTGATGGTGTGTCTTCAATTGGAGATGTGATTTTTGATGTACCTGTAAAACCACATGTTGTTGTCAATGTGTTTTCAACTAGAGATGTGCATTGAGCTTCACCTATGGTTGATGATGTGCCCCCAACTTCTGTATTCATTCCTGTCCTTCCACGAACTTTCCTCATTTGTGCCCTTTGTTTTGCCAATTTGACATCTCTCTTAGATTGCACATAAGTTTGTGGTTGTATGGGCTGCAATTCCTTTGCTTCACAAGCTACATTTTTTTAGTCTCTTCTCCTTGCATTTTTAACTGCACGCTCTTCTGGTGTTAGAGGCTTCGGTCGTTTCCTCGGCATGACCTTGACTACATGTCCACAAACACACATAGAATAAAAGTAAGTAATGCATTTTACAAAAAAATTGGTGCAGAGAGGGGTGGCAACCATTCAATACAGCAAATCAATGAGAATCACAAACCTAGGGTATAAATTGCTGCCACCTAAATGAAAACTAGAGACTCTTGTGTTTATTTTTCTCAAAACCAAATTTTTGATTGTCAACAAAGTCATGAAGAATATGGATTCAAAGAAGGGTCTGTGATGCTATATCTTATCATTATTCACTATTTCTTTGGCAATGAGGTTTTCCAAATTAGATGAAAATAAAAGTTTTCCAAATTAGTTGGAAAAAGAATGAAATACAGTGAATTCCACTAGCCATGCTGGAAATGGACTACTATAAGCAATGCAAATAGAATTCATAAGTAAATTTATGTTAAGTAAATGTCATGTTTTTAATTTTTTTGTTCTTCAAACTCATAAAAATTGAACTTTTTAATGCAAATCCCATCTAATTCAATGTTGAATTCTAAGTCCAATTGTTATGATTAATAAAATCATTAAGGAAATTTAGTTTATATTGTCAAAAATAAACAAATATACTAAAGACAAACATTTCAATTTACCAAAATGAATATATTACCTCAGATAATGTAAAATGATGTAGAAACTTCAAAATATCTTCTTCTACGTTGTCTACCATGCAGATTGGTGGTAAAAAGGTGATGGATCAAGCATAGATTGGTACAATATGAAGTCAATTGCAAAAAAAAGGCGTTTCTGACTCGAATAAAGCACTAAACCAGACAAACATAGGAGAATGTGAGCCTAAATCATGGGGTCAACCCTTATTTTTACCATTTCAAGGTAAAACCCATTTGGCGCTCGTGAAATATGTTCCTCTGAAAAGGAGAGACTTCTAAGAGAGGGAGTCAAAGTGGGAGAGAGGGGGTGGGAAGGAGATACCTAAGAAAGTAGGGTGGGAGGTAAGTGAGGCTTGACAGAGAGGGATTGTGATATAAGTTAGGCTTAATCCCTCAACCCTTAAACCCTAATCCATAGAGACAGAGAGAGGGAGGGAGAGGGAGTGGGAGGGAGACACCCAAGAGAGAAGGAGAGGGAGACAAAGTGGGAGAGAGGGGGTGGGAAAGAGATACCTAAGAGAGTAGGAGAGAGAGGGAGTGAGAGATAGAGGGATGGGAGAGATACAAGGAGTGAGAAAGAGAGAGACTTGAGAGATAGAGAGAGGGTGGGAGGGAGAGGGAGTACTCGGGGGAGAGGGAGTACTCAAGATAGAGGGATTCGAGAGAGATGGAGGGGGTGGGGGGAGATACATGAGATAGAGGGAGAGAGAGAGTGGGAGGGAGATATATGAGAGAGGGAGAGAGAGAGGGAGAAAGACAGAGTGGGAGAGAGTGAGAGAGAGGGAGTGGGAGAGGGATGGGAGAGAGATAGAGGGAGTGAGTGAGTGACATACCTAATAGAGGGATTAGTGTAGAGAGTTTAATTCGGTTTAAGGGTTTAAGTGTTGAGGAATTAGGGTATTGGTTTGAACATATAGGGTTTAAGGGAGATGGGAGAGAGATAGATGGATTAAGTGAGTGAGTGAGAGACCTGAGAGAGGGAGAGGGGGTGGTATGGAGAGACTTGAAAGAGGTAGAGAGAGGGAGGGAGTGGGAGAGAGACAGAGGGAGGGAGGGTTAAGGGTAGAGGGTACAGGGTTTAATGGTTTAGGGTTTAAGGGTTAAAGGTTTAGGGTTTAGGGTAGAGGGGAGAGAGAGAGGGGGAAAGAAGGTAGAGATATTGAGAGAGAGGAGGCAAGGAGGGAGAGAGAAATAGGTATAGAGGGACAAATAGGTAGAGAGAAGTAGATATGAAAGCAAAGATAGAGGGAGAGGTAGGAATGGAGAGAGAGGTGAGAAAAAACAAAGAGAGGTCTAGGTAGATAGAGGTGGGAGGAGATAAAGAGAAGTAGAGGGTAGAGTTTTAAGGGTAGAGGATAGAGTGTTTAAGGGTTTAAGGGCTAAGGGTTTAAGGTTTAGAGTTAAGGGGAAAGGAGAGAGAGAGATATTGGGAGTTAGTGAGAGAGAGAGGGAGGAAGGGAGTGGAAAAGTGATAGAGGGTAGAAGGTTAAGAGTTAATGGTAGAGGGTAGAGGGTAGAGGGTAGAGGGTAGAGGGTAGAGGGTAGAGGGTAGAGAGATAGAAGGAGTGAATGAGTGAGAGAGAGACCTAAAAGAGGGAGAGGAAGTAGGAGGGAGAGACTTGAGAGAGAGAGGGAGGGAGGGAGGGAATTGGAGAGATAGAGGGTAGAGGGTAGAGGGTAGACCTAAAATTCTCTAAATGCAAGATTATAGTCAATTGGGGAGTGAGAGAGAGGGATTTGGAGAGAGAGAGGGGGGAGGGAGAGGGTGTGGGAGGGAGAAATTTAAGAGAGAGAGGCTAGGAGGGAGACACCTGAGAGAAGGAGAGACCTAAGAAAGTAGGGTGGGAGGTAAGTGAGGCCTGACAGAGAGGGATTGTGAGATAAGTGAGGCCTAATCCCTCAACCCCTATACCCTCTTAATCCCTCAACCCTCAACCCCCAACCCTCAACCCTCAACCCTTAAACCCTAATCCATCAACCCCCATACCCTCTTAATCCCTCAACCCTCAACCCCCATACCCTCCTAATCCCTCAACCCTCAACCCTTAAACCCTAATCCCTCAACCCCCATATCCTCTTAATCCCTCAACCCTCAACCCTCAACCCTTAAACCCTAATCCATCAACCCCCATACCTTCTTAATCCCTCAACCCTCAACCCTTAACCCTTAAACCCTAATCCCTCAACCCCCATACCCTCCTAATCCCTCAACCCTCAACCCTCAACCCTCAA
>CM021106.1:11920027-11957251 GCA_007115665.2 Sequoiadendron giganteum | reverse complement strand
GGTAGACGAGAGAGAGAGAGACAAAGAGACTTGAGAGAGGGAGAGAGGGTAGGAGAGAGAGAGAGAGAGAGAGAGATGAGGGAATGATATATATGTAGGTAGAGAGATTTGAGATAGAGATAGAGTAGAGAGGTGAGGAGAGGGGAAGGGAGGGAGAAGTTAGAGAGAGAAGAAGGAAGGTGGATATAGATTGAGAGAGGGAAGGATGGAGAGAGGGAGAGAGAGAGAATGAGGTATAGAGGGATAGGTAGGTAGAGATAAGTAGAGAGGTAAGGAGAGTTGGAGGGAGAGGTAGGGATGGACAGAGAGAGAGGTAGGTAGAGAGAGTAAAGGGAGGTATAGAGAAGTGGAGAGGGAAGGAGAGACAGATGGAGAGGTAGGGATCGAGGGAGAGATAAGGATTTAGAGAGAGGTGAGAGAGTGAAATAGAGAGAGAGAGAGGTAGGTAAGGAGAGGGAGGGGAGATAAAGGGAAGTAGAGAATGGAGGAGAGAGGGAAGAAGAGGTAGGGAGGGAGAGATAGGTGAGATAGAGAGAGAGAGGAGGGAGGGAGGGAGGGATATTTAAGGAGAGAGGGTGAGATAGAGAGAAAGAAAGTATAGAGGGAAGGGGGAGAGAGAGAGGTGATAGAGAGAAGTAGAGGCATAATGAGAAAGGTAGATAGATTGACAAAGGGAAAGAGAGAGGGAGAGAAAATGAGGTATATAGGGGTAGGCTAGACAGAGAGATGTAGAGTGAATTTTGGTGGAAGAGAGAGAGGAGGGAGGGATAGGTAAAGAAGGATAGTTGAGATAGATAGAAGGAGAGAGATATAGGTAGAGAGAGGGCAAAGAGATATAGAAAGAGGGGGAGGGAGAGAGGAGAGACAGAAAGAGGGGGAGGGAGGGAGAGATAGAGAAAGTAGAGAGGGAGGAGAGAGATAGAGAGAGGTGATAGAGAGAGAATTAGAGAGGGAAAGAAGGTGGAAATATTGAGAGAGAGGAGGCAAGGAGGGAGAGAGAAATAGGTATAGAGGGACAACTAGGTAGAGAGAAGTAGATATGAAAGGAGATATATAGGGAGAGGTAGGGATGGAGAGAGAGGTGAGACAAAAATAGAGAGAGGTCTAGGTAGATAGAGGGAGGAGTAGATAAAGAGAAAAATAGAGGGAAGGAGAGAGGGAGGAAGAGGTAGGGATGGAGAGAGAGAGGTGAGAGAGATAAGAGAGAGGAGGGAGGAATAGGTAGGGAGAGAGGGGTGAGATAGAGAGAAAGAGAGTAGAGAGGGAAGAGGAAAGGGAGAAGTGAGATAGGTGATAGAGATGTGTGATGGAGCTTAAAATTAGAGAGATAAGGAGGAAGGTGGAGAGATTGAGATGGAAAGAGGGGGGAGAGAGAGATGTATAGAGGGATAGGTTAGATAGATAGAAGTAGAGAGAAAAGGTGGGTGAAAGGAAGAGAGAGGGAGAGAGAGGGGGGGAGAAAGAGAGGTGAGATAAAGAGAAGTAGAAAGGGAAGGAGAGAGAGGGAGACAAAGAAAATTAGAGAGGGAGAGAGGAGAGAGAGTGAGATAGAGAGAACTAGAGAGGGAAGGAGAGAGAGAATGACAAGATAGAGAGTAGAGAGGGGAGGAGAGAGCGAGGGAAGCAAAGAGAGAGAGAAAGAGAGGAGAGGGAGGGAGGGAGGGATAGGTAGGTGTAGAGAGTAGAGAGAGATATATAGAGATTAAAGGAGAGGGATGAGAGAGAAAAATGTAGAGAGGGAAGGAGGGAGGGAGATAGATATTGGAGAGGGAAGGAGAGAGAGATGGACATGTAGAGACATAGTTCTTGAGCTCAAGGAAGATATTGTTAGATAAAGGGATGGAGATAGTGAGAGAGAGAGAGGTCTAGAGAATAAGAGATGAAAATGAGTGAGATAGATGAAATTCGACCTCCTGAGTACTAAAATTTGACCTCCTGATTACTGAAATTTGACATGCTGATTACTGAAATTTGACTAAGTCTAAAATTTTTAAGATCTTCCAAAAACTAGAATTTGCATTATAACTCTTAGAGATCTGAAACCACTCTCAAACATCCTGCCTATATATACATGAAATATAACTTAAATTATAAGAAATTAAATGTCCATATGTAAATGTCAACTTATACTTAAATGTTTATTTCATGTATATAATTTCCTTGATAGAGAAAGCGAAAATCTAGTTTTATGCAAAACAGGCCATTTGGCGCTCGCCAAAAGGCCTGCTTTAGACGTGTTAATTAACAGGATTTGCTAAATTTTCTCATATTTTTGATCATGCTCCCCATCTCATTTGCACGTCTTTCAATGCAAGTTTATAAAAAAAACTGTGATAGCGTTAACCTCTATCTCAGCTATCTAAATATATAATTCTTTTTTCATTTTGATTTAGTTAAGGTTTCGATCCATGACTTCTATTGTAAATGCCTTCGTTTTGGGTCAAAAACCAACATGTGCTAGGTTTAGGATAGATTTTTACACGTTCATTGGAACGTGAAACAAATTATGTTTTTTGAAACTAGACTCCATTCTACACATGATGAAAAAAAAAATCAATTTTCGATTAGTTTGCAAAAAAAATGGGGGAGCACGCTCAAATTTCAACTTTTCAGGATGTGTCCACTTTGAAAATTCATAAAATATTATATATTCATTAAAAAAATTATCCGAAAGGAGGATAAACTACATGGTGTTAGCTAATTTCTCACCGTTGGGATTTTTGAAATTCTAAATAAAAATTAACCAAAAAGGGGGGAGCCCTCAGGCGCTATGCTATTTTTTTTTATAAAAACAGGACATGTTTTGCCCCCCCTCCCCTTTTTGAGACCCTTAATCTTCATTAATTTCAAAAAACAATAGTAGCTTAGAAACTAGACTCAGCACTTCAACTTTTTTCTTGCTTGCATCTTGAAATTTTGAGTGTAACTATCTTCATTTTCTCGTGTACAGATTTTCTTGATTTCAAAAAAAAAAAAAAAGTGGCATCTTAAGAGCCAAAATTGTGTCACGGATTGGTGCACTTACCCCATGGCTATGTAAAATCACAATTATTGTCATCTATCTATTTGTTCATAAAGTATATCAGCCAAGGTCTATGTAGTGGTCTTGGTTCACTAGTCATATTGATTTGTTCATGATATGGAGTCTACAGAGTAGCCTTTAATTGTGTGTGGAAGGATTGAATACTTGCATGAATGTCAAGGAAAGTTTGAGCACTAGATTGCATTGTAAACAGAGTTTAGTGTGAGGCTCTAGAGTTATGAAGTTGAAATGAGTTTGAGCATGGTGTTTGCAAAAAGAGGCAATGAACTATTCAAATTTGTATTTTCCAAATGGTTAAGGTATATTATGACAAGCTCGGATAGGGTTTTGACAGAGCAAGTGTAATGTTTGAATTGAAAAGATAATGTCAGGGAAGATATAATTGTCTTTCTTCCTATAATTGAAGATGATGTTGGGTTTTATTAGAGCATGATGACTTGATGATTGAGTGTGAGATTATAGAGTTGCGATTTGTATTGAAACAGAGTAACCCTCTAATTTTTTACTTATTTTTTGTTTGAAGATTACTAGTGAGGCATAGTGATTTGCTAGTGAGGCATATTGTAGACAGTGAGGCATATTGTAGCTAATGAGGCTTATTGATTGACAGTGAGGCATATTGTAGCTAGTAAGGCTTTTTGTTAGCCAGTGAGGCACACAACTTGTAACTTGTAAGGTTTTGGCCAGTGAGGTCTAATGAAGATTATTTTCAGAGTGGTTTTTCACCCTTTTAGGGTTTTCTGGACTCATAAACCTGATGTTATGTCTCCTCTTAGTGGTTTCTTATATTGTGCTTGATTGTATATCTATGTTCAAGTATTATATTTTGATTTGCATGTTATTATGACTCCCTCCACAATCAATATCTATAATGTTTGAAGTGCTTCAATGGTTGATTTGCATAAGACAAGTGTGTTAAGGATTAAAATTTGATTTGTAAGTAGACCACCAATTCACCCCCCTCTCAGTGGTCATGCACTCCAACACAAACATTTTCATAAGAGAAAGTTCAATAGTAACCCAAAAGTTTGTTAACCAATAATAGACCAAAAACTAGCAAAGCCATAAATTAGCCAATTTTTGTCTAATCTTCACCAAATTTGACCAACAAATTCCCATTAGGCTCCTCTACAAGGAAATTTCATTAGTTTTCCCAAATTATTTCTGAAAAAATCCTTCCAAAGAAGTAGCTAAACCAACACCACCAAAAAATAAAAACAAAAAACCTAATAGAAAATATATTTTTTGGTTGACTAGGATTGCCTATGGACCCAAATGCTCTTGCATCAAGCACTCATTGCAAGGAAAACTCAAGAATAATTTGAATAATTAAAGTATATACTATATCCTTTGAATGTTTGAAAAATAATTAATTTCTATGTTGATTGTTTGATTTACAAGTTGTCATGCATCCACCTAGTAGTTCACATGCACATAAAAGTGGGGGTAAAATGTAGCAATGGAAATTGCATACCTGTGCCTTTTCCCCTTATTTTTTAAGCCTATTTTAATTAGAGTATCTTTAACATTATGAATAGTTAATTAGTTGTGCATATTTTAATTAGTTGGGCTCATAACATCACCATGTTTAGATACCATTGACATTCATTCTTAAAAGATTGGACTTGATCCCTAAATACACCATTCATCACCCTAGATTAAATTTGTAGAGGCATACATCTCTCAATTTGAATTCGTGATTGAGATCTTTTGTAGTCATTAATTTAAATCCTAAACTTTAAAAATTCATATTTAAAAAAAATCTTGTTGACCTCCTCCTACTAGCCATTATGAGCCAACCTAACACATATTTCTATTTATTAACTTATAATATGTTATTGCATTTAAAGGCATCCATTCGTTCATTTTGAGATCATTTAGGTATCTCGAAATCATCAATAACAACCTAGGAAACATTAAAGAGCATTAACAACAAAACATTTATGAGAGCATCCTAACAAGATTACCAAAGTATTATATCAACATACATTATCATAGATCCATTACATGTTTACTTGATATCCTCATTTATTTTTCTATCCATTGAATCTACCACTCTAGGAATTTGACTAAGAAGAACATAACTCTTGTAATTTAGTAGATTCCCCAAAAGTATTTATAAACACTACTAGTCCTTAACAAAATTTAGATATGAAAAGATCAAGGCAAACAAATTCAAACAATCAATTTTATATCAATTTATTCTTATAGAAATTGATTTTGCATGCATATATCTAAACGAAAGCAAACACAAACAATTTTTAAAGAAATATAGTAACTTTGAAAAACACTAAAAAAATTAAAACCATAAATCAATTCCTCATATCTTCTATATATTTTTTGGTCATCAGAGAAATTCACCATCGCCTAGAAAATTCACCTTGAAATGAATTTGTCATAATGATGAATTTTCTTGCAGCTAGAGCACATTTTTCCACCTTCAAAATCTTTAAGTTAAAAAAAATAAATTACATTTAAATTCATTTAAGATCTCCATTTAATTCAGCTGTCTGTTATCCCTTATAATTATGACAGGCATTCATGATATTAATGCTCGCCATTAATTATTATTATGTATATAGAGCCAAAGATAAGGATCGTACCCACCACAAAAGATTTCATGGAATTTAAGGCATACATGATTTTATTGCTCTCCATTAGTTTTAGAGCCAACGATATTGGCTTTTCCACCTGCTTTTTTGGTTTATATTCAGTTTTATGGTTTATTTCTAGCCGTTGTGTAGGATATGGAGCCTAGGGCCTTTCCCATCCCTATCCTTGTCACATCAAAAGAGGAGGATAGATTACTGTGTGGTTGCCATTGTCTGCCAGTTGCCTCAGATAACGTATTCAACTAAGTTACAATAGCTATCGTTTCAATATATATGTCCACCTGCATTTATTGGTGAAATCTATTTCCATTGTAATACATCTGCCCGCAATGGCTAGTGGAAGGGTGAGAGCAATTCTTGTAATAATATTGCTTATCTCTTTGCTTGGGCTGGCTTCAACAGAAGAGCTTTCTGCACAAGATTTTCCTCCAGGATTTTTATTTGGTGTTGGCTCTGCTGCATATCAGGTATCTTCCCTTTCCTTGGATACAATTCATACGATCACTGTACTATGCAGTGAAAAAGTTTAGTCCAACAATTTCATTATTGCAGTATGAAGGTGCTGCAGCAGAGGATGGTCGAAAGCCTAGCATTTGGGACACCTTTGCTCATATTAAAGGTTCACATTAGATGCCCTTATAGATTAGACCTACCTGCATCTTTATTTTTTTTTACTTTATTCTTCGGTATTTTAAATTTGTTGTATAATTGCAGGGAATACCATGGACGGAGGCACTGGAGATGTTGCTGTGGATCAATACCATCGTTACAAGGTGACCTCTGTTTTAACTAGCTATCATGACAAATCGATCGACCTTAATGTTTTTTCTGTATACACAGAAAATATAACTGTTTATATAACTTTCATACTAGCTGGTTATTATTATAATCGGCAAATTGCAATATGTTTGTGAAGGAAGATGTTGGGTTAATGTCCACAATGGGAGTAGATGGGTACAGATTTTCCATCTCATGGTCAAGGCTCATTCCTGGTACATATTATATTTTGGTTTGTTTCACTGTCATTCCTTACAGAGTCAATGTAGTACACTGTCAATCTTTTTCCAATTTTTGTATACAGATGGCAACGGACCCATAAATCCAAAAGGCCTTGACTACTACAATAACCTCATCAATGAGCTTCTTGCTCATGGTATGAGTATTCTTCTATTCATTGTTAACTTGATAGACGCTTGTTTCTAAACATATTTATGTGGGTAAAAATCTTGACATCTGCTTTTCTGTCTCAACTCTCAGGCATCCAACCACATGTTACATTGTACCACTTTGATCTGCCTCAATCTTTGGAAGATGCTTATGGGGGTTTCATCAGCTCAAATATTGTGTAAAGTCTGTTTAAGTTCCAATGAAGTTATTACAAGGCCAAGTTTTTAAAGAGTTTTTTAATTGGAAGTTCTTTTTTAAACATATTGAGATTTAAAAACTTTAGAAGTATTTTCTGATTTAGAATGTTTTTATAAGTATTTTTGGTTATGGGATTTAAAATACTGTACCACAATAAACTCCATCCAACTATTGACTCTTCCCCTTTAGATATATATTGTTTATGGTGATCGTGAAGGGCAACATTTGCCATAGCGGTCATGGTGAATGCAATTGGGAAGCTTTGGACCATAGTGTGGGCAAAGCCATAACAATGAAACATCTCTTGGATCTTCCTAGTCTTTTCGTTTATGCACATCAGAATAGAGATTATTTTATATAATCTGATGCCATAGCTTAATTCTTGCAGGGAAGACTTCGTGGCTTATGCAGACATTTGCTTCAGAGAATTTGGGGATAGAGTAAAGTACTGGTCAACTTTCAATGAACCCAATATATTTTCATTTGCAGGCTATGACGATGGTCACTTCCCTCCTCAACATTGTTCATACCCATTTGGAAATTGTACTTCTGGAAACTCCACTGTTGAGCCATATATTGTTGGCCATAACGTATTGCTGGCACATGCTACTACCGTGGAGTTGTATAGGGAAAAATATCAGGTGCTTTTCTCTCCCATCTGGCTTTAAGCTATCTAAACCATGTTTTGCAAACTGATTCTTCTTTCTTTGGGGGTACACTAATCCTCTCTCGGTTCTAGGAAAATTCACGGGTGGAGAATTTACCTTAAACAACTCACTGTAGGAAAAATTTCCGCCATGACAAATTCATTTTAAGGAAAATTCACCTTAAGAAAAATTCACCATCAACAATTCACTGTCGTTTTTCTGTGGGGGTGAATTACTGGTGAATTTTCCTTGAGGTGAATTTATCATGACGGTGAATTTTCCTGCAGTGAATTGTTGGGGTGAATTTTCCAACAGTGAATTGCTGACGGTGAATTTGCCTGATGCCTATTCCAGTTTCTTTTTACAATCAAAGTAGAATTTTTCTATGAGGACCTTTGTTTACTTTTTCTGAAAATTCCTCAAGTAGATTCTGTTGTTCTTTGATAAATGCAGGCAAAGCAAAAGGGTTGGATCGGATTTGTTATTCTTATGAATTGGGCCGTACCCCTTACCAATAAATCCGCAGATATAGCTGCAACTCAAAGATACATTGATTTTGAAGTAGGCTGGTAAATTTGTTGTCTTTCTAAATTGAAATTTGTCTGTAATTTTTTTTATTCTCTTTCATTAAAAAAAATCTTTAATTTATTCGGATTCCATCAACTAGTCTCAAATGGCACTCTGTTGATTCTTTAATCGTGACTTCTTCCCTTGTTTAGGTTGGGAGGGATTAATCTTCCCACCAGTAAGTTTAAGAAAAGTAATTGATAAAGGATTCCAAATAGTTTTGATCATGCTTGATTGAACATGGACAGGTTCTTGGACCCAATTTTTCATGGAGACTATCCTGTAGGCATGAGGAAGATGGTAGGTTCTCGATTGCCCTCGTTTACAATGGAGCAAGTTCGAAAGATACAGGGGTCATTGGATTTTATTGGAATCAATCACTATTTTCTTCTTTACTGCTATGATGTTCCAAGAAAAGGGGGCTCTAACCTAAGAGACTTTTTACAAGATATGTCTATAGGATTTTCATATTCAGGTATGAGTTTAGATCTCACAAACCTTTCCAAAACGAAAATATTAGGATCGATGACTAGGGTTTCCATTTAATAATTGAAAACCCACAAAGAATCATGTCACTATATTAAAAGAAAAAAACTATAGAGTTCATCTATTCAAAGTTCTATTGATGCAATGAAACATATTCCATTTTTAAGTTAAGACACTAAGATATTCTTGTGCTGTTATGTGGTGCTTGAGAAATGCAGCGAAGCGAAATGGAACTTCCATCAACAGTGGTGTAAGGAATTTAAGAAAAATATGGTCCACCTATTACTGTCTTGTTTTACTTTATGTAGCAAGCCTGTTTTAATTTCTTATAACATCATTTTCTAAAGACATATTACTCCTTTATGATGAAACTTGTGGCAGACATCGTTATTTGGTATACCAGTTTCACCAGAGGCTATACAAGAAGTACTGGAATATGTCAAGTGCAAGTATCATAATCCTCCTGTGATTGTGTATGAAAATGGTGAGTATAAGTGTCATAATCCTTCTCTTATCAGTCGTCCTCTTGTATAAGAAACTTTATGTTTGGTATCAAAGTATTCACTCGTGAGCTTTATTACCAGTGTTAAAAATTCAAATGTACAACAGAACCAATGGGAGACAGCAAGATTACAAGCATTAGATAACACGTAAGAAACATGAAAGCAAGAACGTTGAGAAAATCAGAAATATGAACTAATAAAAGAAATGATCTTGCCTACAAGGGTATTGGATTAACCGTGATATTTTTGGAAATTGATTCCGTGGATTAACTGTCATTCTGGGTATAGGCGAAGATGTTGATTTGGGCATTCACTAACACCTGCAGGTTCTGGTGTAAGAGAAAATCTACACGTGCTATTAGAGCCTCAACTAGGTTAAATTTCTCTGAATTATGTTGGAGGGGGGTTTTGGACTAACTGCCACACTTCTGAGAATTGATCTTGTAGACTAACCACCACTCTGAATATAAGTATAGATGATTTGAATATTTACTACAACAACAGATTTTAGTGTAACAAACACCGAAAGAAACCAATAATAAATTAATAATTAGCATTCAGACATACTTTATATCATTAATATAACATGCCTAACAACTACAAATATCTGTCCATCATAAAATAGCATTAGAGAATGTTGTGCCACACATATTTGAAGCAAGGTAGCAACTTCCATATGGAACGTTCAATACAGTTACTGCAAACATAGAAAACCTATGGAAGGTTAAAAATAAAAATAAAAAATATCAATTAATGAAAAAAAAATGCATCTACTATTTTAAAAATATAAATAAAATAATTAATTAGCACCTTCCAAAAGAAATGTTTTGTTAGGGGAACCCATGGTCGAGTATAATTATATTAAGAACCTAAGCTGACTGCCTTGTTCTTTATGAGCTCTGCCTTGATGAGCTAACTGGTTTATCTATCTGATAGGGGTATACTGGAATTTGCATCGTGTACAAATGCAAAGTCCTGACTGATTGTTGTTATATATAGATTTTTTTTCTGTGGCTACGAAGGTTTGAACACGCTACAGGGGAAACAGGGACTTCAATATTTCAAGGAAAAGCCCCTTTTCCCACGGGCAGGCACCTTATAGTAGCTGATATCCTGACATAGAAGTAGGGGTAATACAATGGATATAGGATCAGGGCAAGAGGTGTAATGAGAAGTCCGCCAGAAATAAGGTGGTGGGTAAGATTTAAAGTTTTTTGAAATAATTTGGCCTCAAGTCATCTTGACTTTCTTTCTTTTTTGATATTTTTGGGTGGCCTGTCCTCTCTGTTTCATTGTCACCTCTGCTGATGGGGGTTGCTGGTTTGCTGTTGTTTTACTGACCTTCCATGGTCTGTTTTGGATTGCTGTTTTTTGATGTTATTGTTGGTCCCACAGTTGCCATTGCATTAAATGGTCGACCTGTTAATGTCCGATGCAACCGTCATTAACGGATTCACAGGAGGTGGTTAGTCCATGTCACGAATCCCGAAGGGAGCAATGACCATATGCCAACAATCTCCCCTCAGCGCAAGATTCGAACCCGGTACCTTTGGCTCTGATACCAATTGTTGGCCCCATGGTTGCCGTTGCACCAAAAGGTCGACCTATTAATGCCCGATACAACCGCCAGAGTTAACGGATCCATGAGAAGCAATTAGCCCATGTCACGAATCCCGAAGAGAGCACTGACCATATGCCAACAGTTAGTTGTGTGTTTTTATTAGATCTTTTGTGATCTTTGTATAAGAGGTCCACCCCTTTCATGAGTTCTCTTTCTGATTCATGACTTGTCAAAAGCATTTATCTATAATAAAAAATATATAATAATAAAAACCCAAGCCCAACCTACATTCTCTACCATCTCCGTGGTGATGTTTACGTTAATCTTCTCTTCCAAAAGGTTGTGGTGCAATATGATCCCAGAAAAGAAAACTAAAAAATGTACATAAGCATTTTATTTAGATTTATCTTTCTACTACTGTTATCATGATGTTTCAAACTCATCAATAGTTCTTAAATTGTTGGTTGGTTCTTAACAGGATTTGCAGAACCTAATGATGATTCTATTACACTGCATAAAGCTTTGAATGATCAGTACAGGATTAACCTCCATCTCGATGTGCTTAAATATGTGCTTGCAGCAATAAGGTGCATAAGCAGCATACAATCTTTTCCATTCAAGTAAATCCAATTTAGTGAGCTGCTTGTTACAAAACTTATCAAACATAAGATGATAAAATTTAAAGTCTACTTGTTATGTAATGTGGCAGGAATGGTTCAGACACACGTGGGTACTTCATATGGACTCTGCTAGATAACTTTGAAGCTTTGTGCAGTTACACATGGCGTTTTGGTCTTCATTATGTAGACTTCAATAACTTGAAGCGGTACCCCAAGTTCTCTGCTCGATGGTATAAGACATTTCTGCACATGAGGGATAATAAGAGACCAAATTCTGAGACAAATGTCTTGCTCAGTACCTTAAATATCACCGACGTGTCCCTAGAATGAGTTTCCTGCATGATTTATTAAAAAGAAAATAGATTGTAAAGAGGGCTCAATTACAAGTGAATGCTTGGTTCATTTTTTAAACATTAATATTTATGGGTTAATTAAGTAAATTCATTCAGTTTACAGTCTAGGTAGTTTTTATGACAGTTAAATTGTTTCTTCAGATTGTAAATAATTAATTTTTCAATATAAAAATTATATCATTTGAGTTTTCATTAGGGTTTCTTGTGTTTAGTTTTGTTCATATCATAATTTCTCAAAAAGCAAGAGTTTTATGTTTTCGCTTCAATTTATTGCAGTGTCTTTCATCATTAAGCTTGTAGTCATTTTCTGTTCACTTTAAACGGTCTCAACTTTTCATTTTTCTGTAGCTGCTACTATTGGAGTTGAAGTTTTGGGCACAAAAAGCAATGCCATCTTCGCCCAAATGACTTTAGAAATTTGTTCCCAAAGTGTATCACGAGATATGTTTTCTGAGACACTATTATATGTTATTCATCTAATTTGAGGATTAGATAATACATGTCACTCGCTAGAAACTTTTATTTTGATTAGATATTTTGTGGGTAGGGTCCCCATGAAAGCATACTCAAAGACTAGGTTGGCAAGGCTTGGAATTTGCATGGGATCCATCTTGTTATCATACAAATCCTTACCAAGTTTTATCTTTTTCTTTTTGTTGAAGTTGTGCTTAGTCATGGCCCTTGGCTTGTCCATTCCTCATCGTTTGTTTTCAAACCCTAGACTCAAGACTCTGTTGTCTTTATGGCAAGTCCTTTAGAATCTCTGTGTGGGTTGAATTCCCCGATTTACCCTTACCATGTTGGAACTTGAGCTTGATAGGCTCTTCTTTAGGCGCAGTGGTGTGCGTCAAACCAGAACATTTTTATTTAGCTCGTCCTTAGTGACAAATTTGTGTTGATGTAGGCTTATCCAAGGACCTGAAAGTATCTGTTGATATCCAAATTGGTCAAATTAGATACACCCAACAAATCCTTTATATCAACCTCTCAAACATTTATTATCAATGTCAATCCTTAGAGCACAAGACTCATGATCACCCTCTTGTTTCCCCAAGCCTAAAGTTTTTTGCACGACCCAAGGTCTACTATTGTTAGTCGCAAATTCAATAACTCTAGTAACAAGTATTAACTTGAAGCAGTACCCCAAGTTCTCTGCTCTATGGTACAAGACATTTCTGCACATGAGGGATAATAAGAGACCAAATTTTGTGACAAATGTCTTGCTTAGTACTTTAAATGACATGTCCCTAGAATGAATTTTTCAAAGAAGAGTAGGGAGCAATATTGGGAGTGTGTTTCTTGCATGATTTATTAAAAAGAAAATAGATTGTAAAGAGGGCTCATTTACAAGTGAATGCTTTGTTCATTTTCTAAAGATTAATATTTACGGGAACTAATTAAGTTAATTCATTTAGCTTACAGTTTAGGTAGTTTTTTTGACAATTAAATTATTTTTTCATATTATAAATAATTATTTGTTTAATATAAAAAGTATATCATTTGGGTTCTTTTTAGGGTTTCTTGTGTTTGCTTTTTTTTTTTCAATAAAAGGTCGTAGTCGATATATGTATTATATTATAAACAGTAATTACAATGAATACTAGAATTATAGTACTGGCCACAAACCATATAAACATTACCTACAATGACCACCATAATTATAGTACTAGTCAAAAAACCATATAAGCAGTAATTACAATAATCGTTACCAGAATTGGGAATAAAAAATTTATAATTTCTAAACATGTATGACAAAGTTGAAAGGCACTATTATACCCAAAACGCAACGGAAGATTTTACAGATACTTATACTTTCATATGTATCACCTGTCATACTTGTCGAGAGTCAGGGGTCACCAATCCTCACATTTATCGCAAACCACCACTCAAACCTCCAAAATTATGAAGTGTGAAAACACCAACGTTACATTAAGCTTGTTGAATGTCGAAGTTTTCTCATCCATCATACTGCATACCTACCTTCGACTAAGGTGTAAGTCATACCTTCGACTCACGAAGCTTGAAACATCCTTCACCAACTTCTACCCTTTCGGGTGTTGGGGTTTGGAGTTCCTCCATACCCTTTACATCACTTTAACATTTAAGTTAAGGTGAAAGCCTTAACCCAAAAGCGCGATATTTGACCCTTCGACTCGTGAAGCCCAAAACATCCTTCTCCAGCTTCTACCCTTTCGGCTGTCGGGGTTCGGAGTTCCTCCATACCCTTTACATCACTTTAACATTTAAGTTAAGGTGAAAGCCTTATCCCACAAGCCCGATATTTGACCCTCCGACTCACAAATCCCGAAACATCCTTTGCCAACTTCTACCCTTTCAGGTGTCGGGGTTCGGAGTTCCTCCATACCCTTTACATCACTTAGGTGAAAGCCTTAACCTAGACGCCCGATATCTGACCCTCCAACTCGCAAAGCTCAAAACATCCTTTGCCAACTTCTACCCTTTCGGATGTCGGGGTTCGAAGTTCCTCCATACCCTTTACATCACTTCAGCATTTAAGTTAATGTGAAAGCCTTAACACCAAAGTCAAAATGATTGAAAACTATAGCCAAGATGATTACTATACCCACATATAGAATTATCAACCTTTCTCACAACATAAGCATATATGATAAGAATACTTGAAAATTATAAATGTATATTACTTATGCTTTATCCAAGAAACTATCATAACATTTGGAAGCTCCACTCTCATTTTGAATAATATCCCATAGTGGCTTCGTGATATTATTTTAGGTAGTATCATATAATATTTCATATTGGGTTTGATCACAACCTATATTTGCCAAAAGATCAATCAAGCAATTTTCCTCCCTATATATATGGTTTATTTGAAAAACTTTTAGTCTATCTATTAATTTCCATGCTTGTTCCAGGATATATTTTATTTTCCAATTGTAAAGCTTTCTTTCTTTACATGCATTGACAATGAACAATGAATCTCCTTCAATCTGCAATCTTAACATTTAAGACTAATGCCAACTCCAAACCATGTAACAAAGCTTGCGCTTCAGCTAAGTTATTTGTACCCAATGCCAAATGAATTGAATTTTCCACCAAAATTGAACCATGTTGATCTCTAATTGCAATACCTGCCCCTGAATTCCCTGGATTGTCGTGTGAAGCACCAACAAAGTTTAATTTTAAAAAGAATGGCAGCAGGGGAAACCACATCACCTTACTTCTATCCACCTTCTAAAGAACACCTTGATGCAAACTCCCTTTAAAAGGTAGAATAAGCTTTTTCCACTAGTGCAATATTTTATAATCCCATTCTGAGAATAGGGAACCAACATGTTTTGTTCTCTGAATATATGCATTTACTATTTCAGACAATGAAGATTCTATTTTGCATATTATTTGCTTCAACCTCATTCTTTCACCCCTGAATATCCATCTATTTCTCTCCCGCCATAAACTCCACACAACCACCAATAGGACCACTCTCCATATACAAGCAAACAAAGATGATTTGTACAATATTGGCCAACTTGTAAACAATTCCCACAAAGTCCTTGGCAAAGGCGAATGCCAACCTAATTTGCTAGTGATGAATGTCCAACAAGCATATGCAAAAGGACAATGAATGAGAAGATGGTTTACCTCTTCCATAGCCTCATTACATAACACACACCTAAATTGATATGAAATACCAAGCTTGGCCAATCTATCACTTGTAAGAACTTCGTTTTTTATGCCCAACCATGAAAAACAACTTGATTTCGAGAGACCTGAAGGATTCCAACAAAAAGACAATGCTCTTTGACTATCAACAAAATTACAATTATTCATGATCTTGTGTTTGCTTTTGTTTATGTAATAATGTTTCTAAAAACAAGAGAGATGATTTTATTTCAATTTATCGCACAACATCTTTGTCATCATTAAGTTTGTGGGTATTTTTTGCCCACTTTAAACGATCGAGCAACTTTTCATTTCTCTGTAGTTGAGCTACTATTGGAGTTGAAAGTTTTACTACAACAAGCAATGCCACCTTTGCCCAAATGAATTTAGAAATTTGTTCCCAAAGAGCTTCATGAGATATGTGTTGAGACACCATTAAACATTGAATAGAACATCATGGATTGTGGAAACTTGATATCATTGAACACCATTACATGTTATTCTTCCAATTTTGAAATTTGATAATATATGTCACTTTGTAGAAACTTTTATTTTGATTAGATATTTTGTGGGTAGGGTCCCCCATGAAAGAATACTCAAAGATTAGGTTGGCAAGGCTTGGACTTTGCATGTGATCCATCTTCTTAAAGCGATGATGTCGATCCAATATCTTGTGAAGACTAATAGAGAACAAACTGCAAAGGCGATGAAGATGGTGGGCCGACAGCGGTGATATGGTTGTCAACAATTTATTCAAACTAAAGAAGAAAGCTGCAACTGTTGAAGAACTGCAAAGTTGCCCTCTGTTAGGGATGATGCCATTGTTTATTCAATGCTCAATATTGTCCCGCTAGAAAGAAACTCTGGAAGCACATGTAGTCAGAAATTTAGAACAGAAGAACACTTTTGACTGTCGATTGAAGGAGCAATACGAAATTCGACAGTTTATTAGCAACTTTTAATATTCTAAATTTGTTTATTCAAAAGCAAAATGAAAGAAACCTTATACTAGAAACATGCATGCATCTAGAAACAAAGGTTTACATCTACCTCCATTTTAGTGAAAGCAAGCCTCCAAAAGCGAGCATGCATGCATCTAGAATGATTGAATCGACATCTGTAAGTCGAGACTTCAAGCAGCCAAAAATTCATGGATATCACCCAATGCTAGGCACTCCAAATGTTGCGCCCTATAGATACGAATGTTATGCATTTTTATCATGTGCCTGTCACTCAATCGCTGGGCAAAGAAAGTCAATTAGTCTGCAAAGGAGAGTATTTTGCCTTCCACCGTCGATTTCACCTTGCTACATTGGCCTTACAGCAACAACAAAAAAAACTCCAGATTGGGCGATTTGGATTTGACAATGGGTTGGAGATAATTCAAAGGCAGCCCTTCAAAATCAAACACAGACTCAGGTTTCAAGAAAAAGCGCCTCAAATCAGAGGATTCATAGCTTTCAATGGCGTTGGTGCCAACCATCGACCAATTCTTAGCCCGAAACTAGTGGTATCTCCACTTCTTAGCCCCCTCAGATTAGGGCAAAGTATCCACCGCCGATGGAGATCCGATGCAAAAGTTCCCGACTGCAAAAATCAAATTGCAAAAAACAAACTGTGGCTTTAGGAAGGCAATATGCAAATCCTCCTCACGCAAATCTGGAGCCTCTTCATGTAAGGCACAAGGGTCTCTTGCTCACATGAGGGTTCGTGCACAATCTTCCTGCAAACAACAAAACATAGCCTGTAGTTGCAAATCGGCCTCTTGGAGAGGCAAATCGGGCCCTCCACAGGAAAATATCAGCCTACAGGGGCAAAAATTTACCCCAATGGGTAGATGAGCAGAGGGTTGAATGGCCCTCTTAAAAAGAAAATCATTTTTTTTACAACTTTTCTGTACAGAATTGATTTCAGTACATGCATCTAAAAATTGCAAAGAAAACACCAAAAATGAACCCTTGAAGTAGCTAGGTGCTGAATTTGCTCAAAAACGGGAAGCTTTTCCGATACCATTAAGAAATCAGCCATGATCAGCAAGTGAGAATGAAGATGAATTTCCACAAAGTGTAAGCACAAAAAATCCAAATTGATATTCAAGAGATGAAACAACAATGATTATTGATTACTGAATTGAATACAATGGAGGATTGAATATCCTTATGTAGACTCAGATGAACACAACATGAGATCCCTGAATGGTGGAGTTATGTTTGAGAGAGGAATGAGATAACATAATGCATGAATCAATTAAGTGACTAATAAAGCACATGATTGATTCAAATGCATGATTAATTCAATAACACTCACAATCAAAACTAGAAGATCTTTTCCTAAGTTTGTATTAAGCACTAGAATAAATTAAGGATGATTTATTTACTCTAACAGAAATGAGGTTTAGAAAAATATTTCAAAACCTTCAGATTCAAGTAAAGTTGTACCCTCCTCCCCTACAGAGACTTAGTGAGGTGAAAGTTGTTTGAACTCCACTTGTAGCATCAGACTTGTCTCGAGTGACCATCGCCAATGCCTAACATGCTTCTCCTCCTATTGGGTAGAGGAGGTTTCACAATTTGCTAGCACAAGTAGAGGAAGGAGAATTTGTGTGCACCAAATGGCAACGGGTCCTACTCCACTTCTATCAAATACTTGCATATCCTATGATCATTACATTCCATGAGATGAAATTTCTTTGAGGTATTATATCAAACTTATAATGTACCTTATCTATTATTTTGCATTTTATATAAATATCTACTAGATCCCCTAAAACTATAACATTTGACATAAATCTCCCCTCCTTTATGATTTTATGGATGTTCATACCATGTTTCAAAGCTCCCATTTTGTCACGGGCAAGGAAGATTAGCAAAATTCATCAAGTTTAGCTTTACATCCACTAATTGAATTTATTTATTTTTTTGTGAATCCTTACAGAAATGTCCATTTTATGGTGCTCTGGTTGTAGTCGATGGTGGGTACAAATGACACAAGTTGTGAACATGAAGAAAAAATTCCCAAGTCCTTGATGTTTGAAGCGACAACTATTCAATAAATGCAACACCCTTGCTATTATATTTGATAGCAATTTATTTGGTGTTATCATTAATTACTATTCCTATCAAATAAGTGCAACACCTTGACAAGCATCTCTCAGTCTCCACCATACACAAATGTCTGATCTTTCCTTTGATAGATTGATGAGTGCAATGAGAGTGTAGAATCTAACAAATAAAATAAACTACCCAGAGGGACTATCATGTGCAAGATGAATCAATATGAGTATAGATATCTCATCTATTTTTTTCAAAATAAATGATTTTGACTATCATAAGATGAAAATAAATGATGGTATATCAGACGTAATGGGTGAGATTTGAGGAAGACATGTAGCTTCAAAGAATTCTAGACATGCAACATACACAATGTATATACAACACATGAAGTAATCATGTTTTATTCACCTTTTTAATCTTGGCTATACTTATGAATGAACTTGGTTATAGCGACTCAAAAATAGCATATCACAGTTTTGAGAGTCATCATATAAATTGAAGCATGAAACATGATTTATGAAGGGATATGGGGTCTATGAATCTACTTGATATAAAACATTTCATATTGTGGATGTGAGCTATTAAATTCTATATCATTTATTGGTGGCATGAGGTTTTGATAACAAATACTAATTCTTTTAGAAGTATCATGCAAAAATCCGTGTAGAATGATATATGAACATGATATGGATATGATACGTAGACAATAATTGGATGTAGTATACAAACATTAGTATATGTGAAGCATTTGGTGGATAAAAATTTATAAGGATGCCCACATAAAAAGTAGTTCATAAGCATGACATATTTACTTTATTAAATGTGAATGAATGATTAGGTCAAATTTTATGATTAGACAACCTGTCTAAAAACCACTCTGACAAATATGTTGAAACCATACTATTTTTTAAACATAACTCTCATTCTATGAGATTTTATAATAACTTTGGATTTCATAAGAAGTAAATTATCTTCTAACTTGACAAAGGCACTAACTATATTTAATAGGTATTTTGAGGTCCATACACCACTCTATATAAAAAAAAATTATCTCTAATCTAATCATGAGAAATTGAATGAAACATGATCTATAATAGTACAAATCTAAAGATAAAAAAATATTAGGCTAATATAAAATATATTGGGGTAATGTGAAAATAAAACATGTAGTTGATAATGAATTTTCTTTTCTTTTTGAAGCATACATAAAGAGGATGCATTTTGTAAAACATAACATTGCATATGATCATTTTCTTTGTCAATATCAACCTTTTTATTGGGGTAAAGACATAATATCCCATTGTGCAAAATCAATATTCCATATTAACTACATAAGTATAGTCAACCAATAGATATTCAAATAATGATTTGGTTATGGAAATGATGGATTTGGTGCCTAAGAAATGATAAGAAATATCAAAGAGGTCGAATTTACTACACATCAAATGATAATATTCCCTTTTACTAGTTATTCAATGCATGCAAAAAGAATCATCTTTATCATATGTCATCTCAACTATATTAAATTCTTTACACAAAATTTAAACGGCAACAAGTATTGAATCAATGATCTATTTCCAAAAAAAAAATCTTTCAACATACACATTAATAATATCAAAAATAATTTTCGACAAAGATTCCAAAACATCCGTTTGATGGGATCACAACCATGATCAACCAAATGTGTGGGACATGGGAGAGAGAAAGGTGAGAATACTTCCATGACATACTTTAAGCAAATACAAAAACCCTAATAAAACTCAATCAACTTCATTTTTTTCCATTATAAATCTTTTAATATGTTTTGCTTTCAAGATGATGTTTCTGAAAAGACATGTAAGGCTACATTATGGTGAGAGAAGGGCAGGGTTAGAAACAATTTGACATATGCATTGCAAAGCAAAAATTCCGACGTCTAAAAAGAGATTAGTTGGGGATCATGTCCCAACAGATTTTGGTGGAAAGGATACTCCTCGACCTCGACTCTAAGCTAAAAGGACCACTTAAGAATATCTCCAACCAAAAAAAACCAAAGGGAAATTTAAAAAGGGCTGGAATTCAACGCAAGCCTTGCAGAGGGATAAAAATTGAGAGGATATTATCCAATATGTCAACTTTTAAACGTAGCTATCTATCAGCACAACCATTTACAAGTGTTGCGCTAGATTTCACACTATAAGACATGAACCCTGCAACGAGTATCTGTAAAAGGTGTCACTGCCTGCATTCATGACACAATGGCTATGGTAATGGTGATGATGATAATTATAATAATAACATTGCAAATGTGGGTATCTTCAACACAAGAACTTTCTCCAAACGATTTTCCACCCGGTTTCATTTTCGGTGTTGGTTCTTCTGCTTATCAGGTCACTCCCTCCATTCATTTGCATTTTGCTTATTAATTCTCTCTCTCACCCACTTGGAAAATTCTAGATTAATTATCTGTTCTTTGCAGTATGAAGGTGCAGCAGCAGAAGATGGTCGAAAGCCTAGCATCTGGGACACCTTTGTTCATATTAAAGGTTCATATAAGAGGCTTTTATTTCTTAGCTTTCAGAACTAAACCAATCTCTTCAATTTATTCTTCTTTTTGGAATTGCAGGGAATACCTTCGACGGAAGCACTGGAGATGTTGCTGTGGATCAATACCATCGTTACAAGGTTACCTTTGCTTTCACTTAACTATAAAAACATGCATTTCATTTTTTTTATGAATTTACAATTCAGACATAGACCTCTGGGTAGTCCTCTTCAGTTTATGCAAAGCACAATATGATATGCAGGAAGATGTTGAGCTAATGTCCAAAATGAAAGTAGATGCCTATAAATTATCTATCTCATGGTCAAGGCTCATTCCTGGTACATATTACATTTTTTGTCACTTTCGTTCCGTATAATTGTCTGCTAGACATTGTCAGGGGGGCAAATCCCAAAAACTGCTCCATTTGTTTGATATGCATTTATTTGGGCTTTTAATGCAGATTTCAATGGACCCATCAATCCTAATGGCCTCCAATATTACAATAACCTCATCAATGAGCTTGTTGCTCACGGTATGACTGTCCCTTTATTAATTGATAGAGAATTCTTCACCATATTTTTACGAGTGACCCAGATGATAACTTCGATAAACTATGTGTCTCCCAGGAATCCAGCCACATGTTATACTCCACCACTTTGATCTGCCTCAAGCTTTGGAAGATGCGTACGAGGGTTTCATCAGTCCACAGATTGTGTAAAGCCTTCCTCAGAACCCTTATTCCTACTTCCTTTGTGCATTGATAGATACTACAAAAAATACTGGGTGTATCTTTTGGGTTTTATTATTCTGTCCATTTCTTTGTCATTTGTGAACATGGAAACTAGCATGATTGTATTTCTTACATCAATGGACTGATCCTAAAGTAATTACTTGCAGAAAAGACTTTACCGTTTATGCAGACATATGCTTCAGAGAATTTGGCGATAGGGTGAAATTCTGGTCAACTTTCAATGAACCCAATGTATTTTCAGCTGCAGGGTATGACACTGGTGGTTTTGCTCCTCAACGCTGCTCCTACCCTTTTGGCAATTGTACTGCAGGAAACTCCACTGTTGAGCCATATATCGTTGCCCACAATGTATTGATAGCACATGCAGCTGCTGTGGAGGTGTATAGGGAAAAGTATCAGGTTATTTTCTCTTCTTTTCGCTTGAAGAAGTACTCCCTTGATGCTCTTGCATGTTGTTATTTCTCTTATTGGGTGTACTCCAATCCTTGACCTGTTTTGGTTTTCTGTAGACATTAATAGGATATCAATTTCAATTTCCGATTTTCACCCAAGCCCATATTTTTGCACCTCGATAAAAAGAGGACCACTGCGTGTTTTCTATCTAAGAATTACTCGGTTGAGAAAATTCTGATTCTTTCTTTCGTGTACAGGAAAAGCAAAAAGGTTGGATTGGTTTGGTTCTTCTCATACAATGGGCAATACCCTTTACCAATAAGTCTACAGATATAGCTGCAACTGAAAGATACAATGATTTTTCTATAGGCTGGTAAGTCTGATTTTCCTTGGAATTCAAATATATCTGCATTTCATTCCATCAGCTAGTCTTAAGTGGTTCGATGTTGACTACTCCATTAAGGCCCCTCGATTGGAAGACTATTGTTTCCAACTACTTTTATTAAACAACTGATGAAGAAGATTCCAAATAGTTTAGCTCATGTTTTATTGAACGCCAAAATCCATTCTGAACTACAAAAATTTCCCAAGGGACAGGTGCTTAGACTCACTTGTTTATGGAGACTATCCAGCAGGCATGATGAAACTAGTAGGTTCTCGATTGCCCTTGGTTACAAAGGGACAAGTTCGAAAGATACAGAGAGCTTTGATTTTTATTGTGGTGTCAATCACTATGTTTCTCTTTGCCACTTTGATTCTTTGATTAAAATGATTTTTTTTCTGCAGTTCATTCCATCAGCACATCTTAATTGGTACTAAGTTCAATCCATAATTATGACTTCTTCTGTTTGGGTTGGGAGGGTTTAATATCTCCAAATAGTTTATTAAAAATATTGATAAAAAGATTCCAAATAGGTCAACTAATGTTTAATTGAACATGGACAGGTTCTTAGACCCAATTGCTCATGGAGACTACCCAGTGAGCATGAGGAAGATAGCAGGTTCTCGCTTGCCTTTGTTTACAAAGGAGCAAATTCAAAAGATACAGGGATCATTGGATTTTATTGGTATTAATCACTATTCTTCTGTTTACTGCTATGATGTTCCAAAAAAAGGGGTGTCCAAGCTAAGAGACTATTTTCAAGATATGTCGGTTGGGTTTGCAGGTATGAAGTTAGATCTCCCAAACAAGCCCAAAACACAAACTATATTTTGTTGAATTAATTTGTCAAGTTAGCATAAAAAGTATGAAGCATCATGTTTGTTATATATCTATATATCTTGTTGGGTGGCAGAGTTGTAACACTATTTTTTCACTGTTTTGTGCTGCTTGAGAAATGTAGGGAAGCAACAAGGGCTTACCATGAATAATATGGTAAGGAGTTCAAAAATTATAGAACCAATTATATTCCTTTTATTTACTTTTGGTAGCTGACATTTTTCTAGCACCATGTTATAGAGCCAAAATATTGTCTTATGGTGGAACTTGTCCCAAACATCAATATTGAGCATGCCAATTTTACTTCCACCACAGGGTATGCAGGCCGTTCTGGAATACATCAAGCACAAATATCATAACACTCCTGTGATTGTGTATGAAAATGGTGAGTACATTTCTCTCGTCAATCCTTTTGTACAAGAAGCTCCATCTGGTTTAAGAACTAATTTTACTGCCAGATTTATCCAAGAATTAATTTTAGCAGTCACTTAATTTATGCCAGAATCACTGCCAGACTTATACGAGGAAAATATAAACTATAAAGCATGAAATCTATGAATCGGGAAATGTTCTGAGTAGTTTTGACAGAGAGCATCCATATTTAAGCAAAATGAGGGATCCAGAGTTCAAGAAGGTTTTAAGGGGAACTGAGGATAGATTTGATCTGGGTTTTCGATTTGAATTGTTAAATTTAGAATAAGCAATCCATTTGATGTAGGATTTTAATTGTCCAAATTCAGGCTAACTGTTTGACAAAATGGCTGAGTGAAATTTAGACATTGTCTATCTTGTTTGGGAAGTAGGGTCGAGTTGACTTAAGATTATTTTTATAAATTCATGCTTAGAAAACATCTAAGTATCATCTTTTTTGATCTGGGTAAATGTATTTTTGCTTCATTTTTAAGTTCGTCTATTTGTTTTTGAAAAAATAAAATCTAAAACTGTATGCTTCAGGTCTGTATTGAATGTAGATTTGTGCTCCAAGGACAAAGCTGTCATTGGCTTCATCCCAATCTTTAACTGCATCACATTTTTACCTCAAAGGTTGTGGTTTAATGATAATAATAAAAAGCCAAACACTGATAAATTGGTGTTCCTTTATATTTCTACATATGTTGATTAATGTTTAAATTTCTAACCAGTCTTTTATTTATGGTTTTGTTCTTGACAGGAATTTCTAAAATTAATTCTATTACACTCCCTCAAGCTTTGAGTGACCAATACAGAGTTAACTTCCATCTTGATGTGCTTAAATATGTGCTTGCAGCAATAAGGTATATTAACAGCATACCATCTCTTGCATTCAAATCATACAACTTTTGCTCCAAAACTTTTGAATGGATTGAGGGGTAATATAAAAATGATAAATTAAATTTGTATTGTTGTTTATTGTGGCAGGAATGGATCAAACATAAATGGATACTTCATATGGTCTCTGCTAGATGATTTTGAAGTCTTTGGTGGCTACAATATAAGTTTTGGGCTTCATTATGTGGACTTCAATGACAACTTGAAGCGTTACCCCAAGCTTTCTGCTCAATGGTTCAAGACTTTTCTGCACACCAGGGGAAATAAGAAACCATTTTCTGACGCAAAATCATCTCTTCTCAATAACTTCAACGTCACCACCATCTCCTTAGAATAAGAAGCAATTGAAAGAAAGTAATGTGCAACAACAAGCTACGTTTTATCACATTGAAAAGAAAAGTAAATGATCCCTTAATGTGTAATCTAGGTTAATAACTGAAGTAGTAATAACAGTTGGAAGTGCTATTAAATGGCCGATGGGCATATATATTTTAAAGTATGAATTTCTTAATTCTAAGGATCTTAAATATTTGTTTGTATCAGTCATTTAATATTTGTTTGTATGGATCATTGGGGCATTTTAAAACTGTTTAAATCAGAAGTGTGCTCTATCTAATTGATGGACCACGGAAAACACATACCAAACAGCACTTTTAAGTTTTCTTTATAATAAGAGATTTTTAAAATATTTTAGTTTATTAACATTGATGATTATGTTCAAACATACCCAAGAGTGTCACAATAAGTATTAACTATAAGATTTTGAATAAGTTTATAATTCTATTTTTAAGTTATGTATATTTTCAATAACATTTTTTTTTCATGATAAATTATATAATAAGATACATAAAATCAGAGTTGTGTATTTTTTGTCATGCACATTGATAATAGTGCTAGCACTTGCACATTTAATGTTTACTTATGCACACAATCTATTTGCATATAACTACAATGTGTTGTATACAATACAAATAATGAATATATAAAGATATTAAAAAAACTTAAAACATGTACCATTATACTATGAAAGTATATTTTGTTGAGGCATCTCATAAGTACCAACATACTCATACTTGTATGAACTTGTGTGATTGTTTAAATAATTATTATATATATCAAAGTTTTATATGTACATGTCATATCCCTAGGACTCGTAATTTTCTTGCATGATCCTTAGTCTCATGGCAGTTTGGACTAGGGTTGGATTTATGACCATATTATGTTAAATGAACCTATGTGTGTGCGATTATGTTTTGAACTTTTTAGTACTAACAAATATAATTATAATCTTATCATGGGGTGAATCCACAATAGTGGTTTACAATTTGATGGAGGAAGAAAAATTGAGAAAAAACGACCCCATGGCAAAAAATTGGTGTTAGGGGTTCAAATGAACCTACAAGTTCGACTGAACAAAAAAGGGGTTCGACTGAACTAAGGTTCAAGCGAACCCATTAATTACTAGGCCCACATTTCTCGCCCAGAAAATAAAAGAATAATGCATATTGAAGGGGGTTCGAATGACCCCTGGTTCGCCCGAACCCCCCTGGTTCCGGGTTCTGACGAACCACCTTTTTTCCACATCCTTGTTCTCTGGCACAAAAAAAATCAGAATTTTTGCCCTTCGAAGCTCGGGTTGAGAATGAAAATGGAGGACACCTCACGAACCCAACTAGAATCAAGTATTCTTCAGAACGAGCTACCCAACGAATATAATTTTAATATGTTTTGATTTTATTATGTATTTACTTTTTTAGTTTTATTAAACATAGGTTTTTCATCGAAAATGAATTATGTTTTGTACATGTGGAAAAATAGTAAATTATCAAAAAAAAAAATTGAATTTCTATATATACAAAAAATTTACGCATTATACAGTCGCGCTATGTCTGAATTGTAATTGGTTTGACTTCGAAACTTGAGTAAAGAAAAAAAATTCAATAAAAAACTATCTAACCAAGTGGAAGCACTAGATATCAGAGTTACAAATCTAAATTTGAAAGAATTAGAATTTTATCCTTCATGGAAAAAAAGTTATGCGTTATGCGGTGTGCGTCACTTTTTAAAAATGTTGTTTTCTGAAGGAAAAAAATCAATTTTCGTGGGAGATGGAAAAAAAAGTGTAATTTGATTCCAAAAAATTTAGAATCCATAGACAAAATGTGACGAGACTCTAGTTTGCATCATCTTCAAATTCTTCACGGTTTAGCCACTATATGTACCTGAATGTGGAGATTTAGTTAAAAAAATTATTTCAGTGTCTAGTTTGGCCAAAAATTGTAAACCACTATTGTGGGATTATCCCATATTTTCACAAAATCTAAATGCTTTGGTTTGTCATTGTATGTAGTACCAGGAGTGGATTTATATGAACACTTCACACTATGTGAGTACACATTTTTCAATTTACACTTTTGATATGATTTAAGACGAGAGTTGTAACACTTATACAAAATGGTTGTAGGAAAATTCATCGCCAACAATTCACCCTTGTTAAATTCACCACCAACAATTCACCACGGGAAAATTCACTGCTATAACAAATTCACGTAATGGAAAATTCAGCACCAGCAATTCATGGCAGTGAATTTTCCATGAAGTGAATTTGTCATGATGGTGAATTTTTCCGCAGTGAATTGTTGGTGGTGAATTTTCCAGCCGTGAATTACTGACGATGAATTTGCCTAATGCCATATAAAATACCTTGGAACACCATATTAACAAACAATCAATGATCATACTTAACCTAAGATTGAATTTCAAACTTGAATAATAAATATTTTGTAAGATTTAAAGTAACATTCTCCACAACATAATAAAAATAACAAACATATGTTTTAAAGTTTACAAGAAGAAAGAGAAGTCATTATTTCATAGGTGGACAAAGCCTTTTCCACTGAATCCAGAGCTTCCATTGTTCTAATGAAAACTAAAATAGCTGGCAATCCTAATTATCCTCACTTCCTAGGCTCTGATTGACGTTGTATCAGTGGAAGAGGAGATTAGTGAGGAGAGGCAACTTGAGAGACATTCACCCATAATAACTATAGGAGAAGATCTAGAGCTTGATCAATTCATGGAGACCTACAGTAAAATATTGAGAAAGCACCAGGAAGAGCTTTCCAAGCCTTACAAAGAAGGGATGGCATTTATAAATAAGATTAAGACTCAACTCAACTCATTAAACATTGGACTGATCATAAACTCCTCTCTAGGTTACTATCATGAAAGACAAGGATACAGATCATCAAAAGAGGAATTGCACTGTGGGGAAGCTGAGGTGAATGAAGTAGCTTTACGTCTCCCCATTGAGTTTGCTTGAGTGTTTCTAAATAGTTTTGTGCATATCTTGCAATCATGGTACTCCACAAGAACACTTTTTATTATTGCAAGGAGGGATGTCCATACCTTCGTGAGTGCCCAACACCATCCTTTTGCCCCCTTCCTTTCATTTATTTCCAAGCACCAATGCTTCACATTTACTTCATCATTGACACCCTTTCTTGTCCACTTATTTCTTTTGTTATTTATTTTTCTCATTTTCCCTACAAGGGATCTTACAATATGTTCATTGGGTATAGTTGAACTGAATTTAGATTCTTGTTTCTTCACATTTCAATTTTGTATTTTTGTATATTCTCCACAACGGTGTTTGTTGCTTTGTTTCATTTTACAGATTTAGCATTTCAATGGAAGCACAATGATGCTACTTTACTCATCATTTGGCTAAGATCATTTTGTGGCATGTTAATCTTCTTTTTATCCAATTGAAATCATTTTGTGATAGAGTTTATTAACATTTGGGAGAGCGAGAAGTGAGAGGAACAAAGTATTTTAGTGCTGGGGACATAAAACTAAACTAAAAGAGTGGTAAAAATTTATTCAATCCATAGGTCCAAAATTGAATTTTCTGGTTCTTCTAGAAGACACCTAGTGTATAGAGTGCAGCAAAAAATATGAGAGGTTTCTATTCTATACAATCTTTCTATATTACCAACGCATGTCTCTCTTGAAAGAGAGAACACGTACAAATGAACATAAATTTGTCACATCCCCCATGGTCAAAGATTAGAAAGAGGAGAAGAGGATGGAGATAAAAATGAGAGAAAACTTAACACATGATATTCTTATTCTTCTTTAACACTAATATGTAAATGGATGTGTAAATCAAGAAGAAATGTTATTGTTTTAAACAACATAATTCCATAGATCATTGCTCCTTAAAAATGATGTAAGTATTTATGAATTGGTCTTTAATATTTATCGAATAAGGTAATTGGAACTTATGTAATGATTAATGATGGGAATGCTACTATTATTTAAATAATAGAAGTAATGGAACACTTAAATTTAGAGAGTCATTTTGGATAGTTGAATAATCTAATTTCATTTTCTTAAAATAAATTGCATGAAAATAACACAATGAGCTATGTTATAATGTTATGTAGCTCTCTTCTAGTAAGATCTAAGAGGTTATAATGACCTATGCCATATAAATATATCATCAAGGTTATAATCAATAGTAAGTATCAAGTACTTAATCATAAGCCCGATTGTCTTCAAGATTTATTAGGCATGTGATAGAAGTATGTGTGATGTAATAATCAAGATAAATGAAATCAAAAGATTAAAAGTATTACTACTAATTATATTATTGAGTGTATATTGTCATATAACGATCTACTCACTATAGCATTGCTAGTTGTCTTAAGAACGACTTCATCATTGATCATGTTTAAATCAATTTTATAGCTAATGTGTTATATCTTTTGATGTTCAGAGAATCTTTAAGTGGCCTTGTTTACAGGATGACATCATATATTATTATGATAATCAATATCATTGAACCATACTATAGTGGGACCTCATTGGGAGCCTTATCGAGGCTTTTGCATTAGTGTTGCATCATAACAATATTTTGATTACTAGTGTCTAAGAATATACACTGTTTACCCATATTCTATTCTTAGATTGAGTTTGGATTGTATGGAAACTTGTACCTAGGTATGTTTAGATCTCCATGCTTGGAGAGATATACTATGGAAATAGTATTATTGACAAAACCTAGCTAATCATACTTATGTGGCATGAGACAACCTTAATATGTATAGAACCTTGGTGGGTTTGCAAGAAAGAATCAATGTTAGTTTGCTAAGGTTTATTTAACTCCCCTTGGGTGGAAAATCATATTATCCTTATGTATAAATTAAATGAGGATTTTTCCGTGTAGGAATTCTACATGTATGTTCCTTGAGATACACCTTGTGACGAGAACTACGTGTGACTTTGAGCCCATTTGGAAGCAGGTATGTAGACAATGCTTAGGTGAAAATGCCCCTATGACCTCAAGTTTGTAAGGGAGGATTTAGGGGATAACTCCAAGGTTTGTGGTTGTTCCTAAACTTGTTTGACCTTCCCTCTTCAATATGCTTTAGTCTAAGGCTAAAAATTGCATAAGATGGCTATGAATGAGTTAAGGAAACTTAATAAGTTGTATTACTAAATAATATGATTTTGAATAATGAAGTGAATGGATTTGATTGCTTCATAAGTCGTTATATTTTTATGTGTATGTGTTAAGTAGAAGTCAAATCACATGGGCTCAATGCGATTTTTAAGTGTTTGTGAAATTCAAATTTAGACCTATAGGACTCTATGTATAGGCTCCTAAATCACTTGATTGTGAATGCATATCTAGATCCAATTGACCAATAATTTTGAAGTATTGTAATGTGTAGACTATGTGTATATGGCTATAAAAACCCTACATATGATAATTGAGTATGATATTGGAGCAATAGTAGGTTTTCATTGGATCGTAACAATGACTAATGCCTAGAGCTACTATTGTATCTTATGAACTAGCCAAAATTCACTTGTATCATGGAGGTGAAAGATTGCCAAGGGCTATCCTAGATGTGATATTGGAGTAGTTTACTTAGTTGTTACCCCCACAAAAACTAGCTCTTTGACAATTGCATCAGGAGGGTTAGCAAGTAGTCACCTATAACATAGAGGTGATTGATGACATGTACCACTCATATTATGAAAGGCTTAGTTGGTAATATCACCAAGGTGACTAGGTGGTATATGTCGAATGGTACTCCTTTTTGGGTGAACAGATTTGTTGTCAATGGCCTAGGGGAAATAAACATATGAATCCACCAACTCAATGGTTTTGTGGATCATGTGAATCTTGTTAATGACCTTATGTGAAGTATTTTTTATACTTACCCCTTGATCGATGATGATTGCAAGTAGTATGGGATACTTGTCCATCATCATGAATAGTATATAGAAGATAGAAGAAATGGATGGCACCCATAGTGTAATATGGGATGCACCAATATTCCTTTTCTAGTTGGGATGCACTAAAAGGGTAGGTCTTATTCACTCATTATGTATATGTTAGTAATTGACTATACTTGTGTAAATGGTCTTGAGTATTCTGCATATTTTTATACTAATGCCCTTGCCAATTATGATATCAAGTAGCATGGGATGTTTGATTATCATTATAGATGGCATTGGATTGGAAAAAGTATGAGACCAAAAGTGTAGTATGAGATGCACCAACATTTTTTTTCATATGAGATCTATTTATGAACTTATGTACTTGTGAACCAAGTAGTAGGATGTTGTATGCAATAGGTTGTATCCATTTCCACTTTACCAATCTATCTTTATGTAACCATGTGGTGTATGTGTGGATTGTTCACATTGGATATATGTGACGTATGCTTAATCTAGTCACTAATGCACTTGTGATATGTGTATGAGTTAGTCACTATGGTACTTGTGATGTGTGTATGAGCTAATCATTGTTGTATTTGTGATGCGTATGAGCTTATCACTCTATGTAGAAATGACATATGCTTGAGCTTGGGATTTTTGAATGATATTGACCCTATGTGGTTTTATGTTTTTGTACACTAATTATTGGCATGAAACCAACACTTGACTGGAATGTGTTATCATTTTACTGTAAACTGACTAATTTAAAAGTATAAGTTTAATTAGAAGTCGTGATTTTAAAGGGAGATCAAAGATCTCATACAAGAAAAGAGGATGAACTCTCTCTATCATTGGTGTATGAGCTATAAAGCCGTTGATTCCCAAAAAGAATATGTAGACTAGATTATCATGGATGAACCCTTAAGGTTTTGGTTTGAGTCTAAGGATGAACTTAACATTGGGAGCTTTATCACCTTTGAGTGTAAGCATAAATGGTGGTGCAGAATTGCCACCACCATGGTGATTGGAGGTTATGAATTCAATCTTTTTAGATTAGATGAAAAATTCATGGTCGATTAAGTTGGTAATGGTTGTTACAGATTTCATTTTACAAATTTGATATTACATTAATTTTCAGGCAGCTTTAATCCTTTGAGTTCTGATGCATTTTTTAAAAAATTCTATCGTTCTTGCCAGGTTTAGTGCTGTTTGAGTGTTGTTGGAAGCCTATGTTCAATTGATGTGGTGCAGGATAACCTTGAGTTTGTTTTCTGTGCTTGAATTTTGGATTCAAGTTCAAGGGTAGTATGTGTTGCGATCATTAGTATGGTTTGTTATTGTCTTCATTAAGAGTAATTATCTTGATATGCATTTAACCTTGACCCTGCTCGCCATAATACACATTATAATAGCAAGATTTCAATATCATATACAGGAATCCATATATTTTTTTGGGTTTTGGCAGTGGTTGAGATCCACACATTTTTGAAAAACTAAACTTATGTTTTCTTTTGGTTTGTTTGTCAGATGGACAGTGCAACTTCTGATCATTAATGTTGGGAAAGAACTGAAAAAATTAGACAGCGTTTGGAAAATTCAAATATGACTAAGAACCAATTTCTTTCATTCAGATGTCAATATCTCTACAAACAATTAGTTTAAGAATACACAGGAATATTTGTTCTTAACCCTGTCATTAAATTCCTATTCTATCAAATCCAACTCTGTTATTAAATTTTTATTCTATCAAATCCAAAATCAGAAGCAGCGAAGAATTATTTGTCAATAGAATAACCAAAAAAATGAGATAATGCATACAACAAATTCATCGTCAACAATTCACCGAAAAAAATTCAATATAACAAACATCAAACTTGCATAAACACCCATACTGATAATCACTGTTCATAATGATTTCCATGCACTAATGTCATGGATTAAGATCCGAAGCTCATTTACTTCACTCAGACATCCTTCTGCGCATGATTATCTGATTTACTTCACCATAATATTTTTGAAATCCAAAGACTACAATGCGAATGTAGCTCTTCAATATTTTTAATTTTCCTCAAACAAACAATGAAACAAATCAGATCAAATCTAAAAAATAAATATATAATGAATTTATGACCAACTCTCAGCTAGTATCCCTTGCACACCTTGTAATCTTAGTGCATGGTCTTGTGTAAGGATTGGCCTGTTTAGCAAGACAGCTGTAATAAGGTCTCCCCCTCTTACCACATGGAACACTATTACGAACCAGAGCCTTATAACTGATATAAGTCCTCCTCCTCCTCAGATTCCTCCTGTTAATTTCACTGTCCATTAACATCTCTTCCTCTGGAAAACAATCCCCAATCCTTCCATTGCACTTTGCAGAAAAAGTATTGAATGCATTCCAAACATCCATCACTTTGTTCATTTCATCTTCACTCCACATAAATCCATCAGTGCTCACAGTGGTCTCCAATGCAGACACGAAAACAACCAGTAGCAGACTGGCTGCAATTAGATTTGAAGCAACCACCATCACTGAACAAATTGTTCAGAACCAGAAACCTCACTTGGTTTCTTTCTTCTCACAAATGAGGTTTTGTGCATGTTTAGAAGACTCTTATTTTAAGGGAGTGTTGGATAAATATTAAGGCATATGAATAGGAACAAACTTTATTTTTTAATGTCAATGGATGGATATGAGATAACGATGGGATATGCATATTACTGTCTATTTGGTTCAGAATTTGGTTCAGAATGTTATATAACAAATTTACCGTCAGTAATTCATCGAGGGTAAATTCATCACCAGCAATTCATTGTGGAAAAATTCACTGTCATGACAAATTCACCATTAAGTAAAATTGACCACAACAATTCACCGTAAAATTAACGCATTAAAAAATTAAAAAATCAAAGTTTTGAAAATATATATTAAAAAATATTAATGTCGTTTTATATTAAAAATTATTAATGTTGTTCAGAATATATTTTATTAATGGGGTTGGGGCCCTAGTTTGGTTGGCTAAATCTTTCCTGGAGGTTGATCATGAGGGCTAGTCTCTGGCTAAATCTTTCCTGTTGCAGGAGGTTGATCATGAGGTCTAGTCTCCCCCACTTCCGTGGTACCAAAGGCACAAGGGGACTGTGCTACCCGATTCCTACACTCTAATAAAAAATAAAAGAATATATTTTATTAATGTTATTCACAATATATTTTTTATGATATTTATTAATTAATTGAAAATCATAATATTAAAGTTTTTTATTTTTATACATTATATCCACTCTTATATTATTCAAAAATTTTAAACAATAATATTTTCAAATAAAAATTCAAATATATCTACTACAAATTCACCATTTCCATGATTAAGATGAATCTATAAAATCATAAAGACTCCTACAACCAATTATTCTCTCCAATTATTCAAAGTGTAGGATTTCATTTTTTAGTTTTACTATAGTAAATGTCATAATAATGGGGACAAGTATAATTTGTTAAAAAACTATATTTGGGTCAAGATTTTCAAGATTTTATAATTTTAATTAAATATGTTTTATTTTAATAAAATAATTTTAAATGTTGATTTTTAGCATTTAAGTTTAGGATTAGGGTTAGAATTTTTATATTAAAATCGTTCAATCTAATTTTAAATGTTTTTTATTAAATGTTTAAGGTTAGGATTAAGGTGATTTTTTTCATCTAGATTTTTTGAGGTATGTTTGTCATCCAACTTTTTAAAATAAAATAATTCAAGGTTGATATTTTTAAGCATATTTTAGATAGATGTATTTAAGATATCTATACTAGTACTAACTGTGTCAAAACACTAAATTTTAGTTTTATGAATGGTTTCATTTTTAAGTGTAGTACACAACAATAAAATATAACTACAATAATGAAATTCATAATTAAGATGACTTTGGTACAACCAAGATCAAATTATAAAAAAAAAGCTTAAAAATAAACATTCATTCTTGTGTAATAAAAAGACAATGAAATATAATAATAATAAAACTTATAAGAAGATAGTATGTTGGAAAAAAAACAAAACATGGCTTCAAGTTTTAAATTTTTAGAAAAATATAGTATATATTAAAGTCATTTAAAAAAAAAATTGCTTTGCAAGTGGGTTAGAGTCGAGTTGTCTCGTGCAAGGTTTCACGCGTGTGGGTGGAGGAGGCTAGATTTTGTTGTTGGGGACTGTAAGATGTCTAGGGTTCAACTTTGGTGGTGTCCTTGCACCAGTGTGAAACCTTCTTTCTTCTGCCCTCGCTCATGCAATTTTGGTCGAGTGTTGTCAGTGTTTGATGGATGGGGATTTGGACCCCCCGGCAACATCCCTAAAATCCAAAATGAAGGACCAGTCAAGCAACCCAACTCATTTAAGGATATCGTGGTTGGTGAGAAGGTGGTTTTTTCGGTGGGGGCTAAATTCGTTGTTGAGATAGACGGTGGTGGTGGCGATGGGGGAGGTGAAAGAGGTACAAGTGCTCCCCTAAACCTCCAAAAGTTGACATTGTTTCTCTAAATTTTGTTTTAAGCAAGGCCTTGTGTGAGGAAGATGTTAAACTTAAAAAATGTCAATATTTTTTTTTGTTGTGGTGGACATCAATAGAGTCTCGACGAGGAAAAATATGGATACAAGTGGTTAACTGATGTCTGGGGTAAGAAACTAGTAATCCACTTCTCTTACTGTAGGATGATTCAAAAGGGCTTATTTGTCATTTTTCTCAAAATTCATCAAATGCAAAGGAAAGTTTAAAAAAAAAAAATTGGAGCATTGGTAAAAATATTTTTAGGGCATTTTATTGGTTGACAAAGGCCCTAAACGAAGAAATATTGACTCTTTCAAGCCCTAAATGGGTTGTGGTAAGAAATGTACCACCAAGAAACTAGAACTTCATCCCTATTTTGTTGGAACCCTATGGGTGAGTGCTTAGAATGGATAACACTAAATCTACCCTTCCGCACACAGACGCAAGGGCTCTAGTTTCTATCCTCCCAAGGGTCGATATCTTGGATATCTTGTTGGTAAAACTTGACAACAGTGACACCGAATGTGTCTTGGAGGTGCTCGATGGCCTCAATGTATGCTACCTCTATCGGAAGGAGGGGTGGGTGAGAAGAAATCTTCCATTGATAACAAAGAAATACCCTGGCTTGAAGCCAACTATGGGTGACAAGTGACAAAACCCTTCTGGGTCGAGGGCGAAAACGTCTTTAAAATAGTTGGAATCGTGGGCTTGGAAGGTGAAGAAACCATGTATTTTAACCCTAGTAGTATGGAAAAATGAACACCTTATCTAAAAACAGGGGAAAAACAATGAGGTTGCCAAAACCCTAAATGAAGATCTGGGAAATGGCTTGGAAAATGTTAAACCCATTAAAGAAAACCCTTGGAAAAACAATGAGATCGTGAAAACCCTAAAAGAAAACTTGGAGGAAAATAGTGAGGATCCCGAATTGGAATCCTTAATGGGGGATGAAGTCTCTAAAATTTTATTTAGAAACATAGACATGAATGAAGATGGTGATTATGAAAATATGGAATCTAATGGCCTTAATGATGGTCTTGAAGCCAATGAATCAAAATATAAAAGTGATACCAAAGAAGAGGATAAAGAAGGGGAGGAGAGAAATATCACCCCCTTAGAAGGCATAAACATTCTAGCCCTAGAATATCAACAGATAAACCTCAAATTCCAATAATCCTAGAGGACCCTCTTGTGGGAACCAACCACAACCAGGATACCCTTATCAATAAGGGAATTAAAAAGAATGTGCAATAGTTAGTATTGGACATATTAGAAAGTAACAGTAAGAAAAATTAATTGTTAAAAAATTGTGAGCCCAAGAATCAAACCTACTTCTTGAAAAAATTTAAATTGTACAAGGATGAAAATGACAAAACTGAGTGAGTGTCTAGCAAGGAAAAGTCGACTAAAATAAATAAAATTATTTTTGCATTTGAAATCAATATGTAACCCACCCTTACCCAGCAAGACCGTACCACTAATGGACTGATTGCAAGTCTTTTTGCTGAGTGGAAAGGGAAGGAAGAAGGATCTAACCTCATTAGCCCATGTAATCAATGCACCGATGATACTTTGATGGGTAGGGGTGAGAAGCATGTTAGTCCCAAGATGATGGAAAACAAGGAAAGGAAAATCTATACAGAAGATACCCCACCATTAACTAAAGTATCCCAAGAAGAAGATATTATTGGGAAAAGTTTCGATGCTTTCCAACCAAACTCTAGTAGTGTTGAACCTCAAGGGGATTTTGCACCCTCAAATGGTGCAAAGGATGTGGCTCCTAAGGGATTCACTGAGGGGGGTATGA
>CM021106.1:11773957-11919927 GCA_007115665.2 Sequoiadendron giganteum | reverse complement strand
ACAAATTTCTCCACCTCTTCCCAAATTTCATCTTCAAGCTCGTCACTATGTCATTTTTGAATGCACTCAGTAGTATTGATTTATAAATTAGATACCTAGTTCATTGTTGTCTTTCTCAAGACGTATCTATTTTTACTAACTTATTTTATGAAATCATTAATATTGAATTTATTGACCTTATGGATTATCTCTAGGCATTATGCTGTATGTCCTTCCTTTGATCTTGCTCATGGCAGCTAGTTTGTAATCATTACACATAATTTCTTCATATATTTTAGTGTTAATGATTTGAGAGAGTGTTCCTTCTATCATTCCAACATTTAAAGCCCTTTATTCTTCCACCTATGTTAGTAAGGAGGTCAACGAAAGTGTTACTATTCCTAAATATTTTAGTGTTAAGATTTGAAAATTTCTTGTGTGTCCTAATAATATTCTTATAAGACAAGTCGGAGACAACCTTAGAATTTAGCATTCCAATAATGTTTTTTTAATTTTATGAATAGACAATTATCTATATTAATTATGAAGAGATGGATGATAAGAAAGCGCGCCTTAAGAATCACATAAACCGATCCAAAACAAAATCACTTGAACCTAACCTAAAAAACTATAAACATTACAAACCAAACATTAAAATAAAAAACCTTCCATCTCTAGATTGGCAATGCCTATGTCCATCTCTAAATTGTTAATGCTTATGTCCTTGACAAAGATAATACCTTGAAGAACAACCGAGGTTTCAGCATAATTGTTAGTTTAGATCCCTAAACTCTCTGTATACGTAACAATTAGTTGGCCTTTACTATTCCTAATTAGTCCACCTCCTCTTCCCAAGTTTCCCCTGGCCGATCCATCGAAGTTCAATTTATTCCAACCGGTGTAGGGGGGATAAAATCTTTGTATGCTGCCTTTTATGCAGGGAAAATATAATGCACCTGATTTACTACATTAAGGTGATATGCACGTTCAGCATATGAGAGCCAATTACTTGGCATCATGACATCCCATCTTTTTCCTCCCTCTTCCAAGAAGAAACGTATTTGTCAAAGTTCCTGCATTCCCATTTTGACTCAAAATAATCATGAAAGATTTATTGCCTGTAAATAGCTAACACTTGCATTCAATGTACTGATTATTTGTCTGGAAACCAGACTTTTATGTAAACGGTCTGTACGTTACTGATAACTTGGCATCTTTGGGCTTGTCCATTTCTTAAAATATCAAATCAGGTTTAAGTCATGAACTTCAGCACTACTCCACGTTACTTACACGGCACTTTGAATTCCAATTCACACCGCGCCCCTGAATTCCTACGCCTTACCTTGCCTTCATCTACTATATATAATTGTGAGACTTCCAAGCTCAACAACAAAGAAGCGTAGATCAATCTCTGTTGAGGATGGCTAAGTGTAAAAGGACCGCCTGTGCTACTGTCTTTACAGTGCTGCTGCTTCTTTCTGTCTGCGTCTCCCTCTCCCAGGCGCACACCACCACAGGTTAGGTTACAGAAATATACGTTCTGTCAATTCATTCATAGCTTGCACTCGTTATAAAGAGAATGTTTAGGGTCAGAAATTCGATTGTTATATTTTTTTGTTTTGATTTCTGAATTCGATTGTGTAATAATTTTGTATCAAGATTTTGGATCTCATTCCGTGATTCATATTTTTCTTTGAGTTTTTGGCTTATCATTTTGATGATGAATCATGGAATTTGATTTGTTGATGTAAAAATTATTACACAATTGAATCCAAAAATCAAAACAAATAAACATTAAAGATTGTGGAAACTTGATATCGTTAATTATATTTTTGTTGGATGAATAATGAAGGAATGAATGAATATGCAGTGTATATGGCAGAGGAGAAGAGTAGATTGTTGTGCCCACATTGTTTATGCTGTGTACCAGCGCCCAATCCCAACACCTGCTGCAAATGCTGCGAGGGCCCCATTCGAATTTCCAATCCCTGACCACCGTATATTCTGCTATATATGCATATACAATAAAAAAGGTCGTATTATAGCACCACTTGTATCGAAAATAAAGGTGTTAATGTTAAATGAATTCACTAATATTTGTATTTGGCCGAAAATGTATTACTTTAAAGTTTAGTTTTATATTAATCTTTTCAGTAAATTTAGTTAAAGATTAAATTAATTTTTTACATTGTTTTTGAATTGTTAAAGTTTTTCTTTTATTCAATCGAAACATTCATTTGTTTTGAAACTCTTGTTTGATCAAAGGCAATAAGAAAATCAGTTAGAAGAGTATGATGAAAAGAATTCCAGTCAAATTCTTTCTACAATCTCCATCCATATTCTTAAGAAAAACAACAAAATATTGTTAGTAAATTGAACATATAAAATAATGCATAAAATGTTAATGGAAAGTTTAATAAATTCTAATGTCACAAGCATTCATCACTAAGTTCTTGTCATAGCATTGGAATCTTGATATCTCACCTTGATTTTGTGAACGTGGAAAATCACAAAACACAACACAATTACACCTCATTTTATTCAATATTTTTTTGTTTTAGATTGTGGAACTTTAGATTATAGTGCATAGGTTTGTCCAATTAGAATGAAAACAACACTTCATAATATTAGTGCAAAAATGTATCCAACAAACATAAGATGACAAAAAAAACACTTTTGAAAAAAATGATTCAATTATTAATAGACAATAAAAAATATTACAATTTTAATTTTCCGTACTTTGTCCTTTTCCAAATGTAAGTAAAAAATTTGAGCGTTCCCTGCTATAATAAAATTGATGATTATCACATGCAAACCCTACAAAAGGCTTTGACCTTTACATGCAACAAAGTCCTCCAAAAAATCCAAAAATGAAGTAAAAACTCTTGAGGCCTACAACTAATTGTTTGATCGAAAGGCCTACAATTATGATTCGAATGCACTTTACGTTGATCTCCATAGGTTTGCAACATAGGTTGAGCTATGGGTTCCACGCCCTTCCCAATGAATAGGACACAACCTACAAAAGTGAGAAGTGATTCACACAAAGCGAGAAGTGATTCCTACACTACCAAAGACTTATGCACTGGCTTTCTCCAACTTCACACACAAATGTGTGGTGTAGAATTCTCCACAAACAAAGAAACACAAGGGTTTGGCATGGGTTTCCCTTCTCCTTTTATGACCTACAAAGAGATAAGATTACATGGCCTAGACCTACATAAATAAAAACTTATTCGGCCTCCATGAGTTAATACGTGGACTATTAAGTATTTGAGCTAGTACCAAGGCCTGTATGAAACGCCTGTACCATGCGATCTACAACAAGATGCTATAGATCTTAGCTACCACGAGTTGCAATAGAAAAAATATTCCATATCTTCTACAAACCCCCACATAGTCTTCAAGGAATTTCTACAACCCCCAACGCACCAATGGCCTCCAAGACACCAACACAGAGGTAAGCCATCAAGAAGAATCGACTAGATAGGAAATCTGAACCCTTTGCATAATGTTATGGAAAAAATACACCAAAAAACCATAAATTTCATGCAACCATAAGTCAAGAAATAATACTATGATTTCCAATACCAATTGAACAATGAAAGAATAACAATTGCATACCATGTACACTATTTAGAAAACACAAAATATTGCAAACAAAAGATAAACATAAAGATGGAATAAAGAGTAATCATTTGGAATAAATAAGTTCATGAGAAGATGTTCATTTAGAGTTCAAAGGAGACCAATCACCACCTTGAAAAGTGGCATGTAAACTCCATGGAAGAAAAAGGATAAAAGCCACACCTTGTTTTTTTTTTTTAATCTACAAAAAAAGAAAGTTGTCAAAAATTTGAAAAAAACCATGGAAAATAGAAGTAGAATGTTCCCATCCAATTTTCAAATCAATATTTACCTTTCTTTTATGTGATAAGTGAGATTTTGAAGGTTTTTACCATTAAATGACAATTGTTTTACCATTAAACAGTACTTGAAACTTGTTTTTTGATGACTTAACAATGGTTTGCAGGCGTGATACTTGTTTCAGAATCAAATCTCACACTATATGTAGCCTATCTACTAATTAAATAGTTTTTATTATTTATTTTATTATAAAAATAAATCATTTTCTCATCAAATATTCAAAAAAATATATCATAAATATTATACAAATATAGAGAGAGAGGAAGAGGAATCGACAAGGGGGAGATATAGAGAGGGAGAAGGAGAGAGAGTGTGTGTGGGAGAGATAAGGAGATAGAGAGAAGTGCAACAGGGGTAGAAATGGAAATAGATAGAGAGAAATATAGAGGGAGAGGGGAGAGAGAGAGAATGACATAGAGAGGGGGGATATAGATAGAGAAAGTGAGGGTAGTAGATCTATCTAGATAGAGGTAAAGGGGGGAGAAGGAGAGACAAAGAGAGATAGAGAGATGAGAGAGAGAGAGAGGAGGGATATAGTGAGAGATGGAGAGAGAGAGGGAAACAAGGAGAGAGATAGAGAGGGAGAGAGGGGATGAGATAAAGAGATAGAGAGGGAGGGAGAGGGAGATAAAAACATAGAGTGAGAGAATGAGGGAGAAAGGGAGAGATAGAAATATAGGTAAATATAGATAGAGAAGGAGAGGGAGATAGATAAATGGAGAGAAGTAGAGAGAGGGGGACAAAGATAAATAGAGAGATGGAGGAAGAGGGAGAGATAGATATAGAGATGGAGATGGAGATGGAGATGGAGATAGAGATAGAGATAGAGATAGAGAGGTGCGGATAGGGATATATATAAATAGAGGGAGATATAGAGAGGTGGAGAGATAGGGAGGTAGAGATAGAGAGGTAGCAAAACTTTGGGAAGAGATAGAGGGAGAGGGAGAGAGGATATAATTAAAGGGAGGAGAGAGATATGGGTAGAGGTATATCAAGAGAGAGATACAGAAAGAGGGAGAAAGGGAGCGAGAATAAGAGGGGGAGAGATAGAGAGATAGAAATGGAGATAAATAGGGAAAGAAAGAGATATGTGGGTAGATAGATGGAGAGGAAGAGAGATAGGTAGAGATGGAGATAATGGGAGCTAGATAGAAAGAGAGAAGGATAGATAGATAGAGATAGGAGGAGGGAAAGTTGGAGGTGGAGAGGGGAGAGATAGATACATAGAGAGGGGAGATAAGATGGGGAGAGAGAGAGAGAGAGGTAGAAAGTGATAGAGAAACAATGATAGATAGATAAAGAGGAAAATAGATAGAGATAGAGATAGGGAGAGTTAAAGAGAGACAGATATAGAGTGAGAAGAGGAGGAGATAGAGAGATAGTGGTAGTTAAATAAAGAGAAATGGATTAGAGATCAAGGGAGAGGGAGAAAGAGATAAATAGAGATAGATGAAATGATAGGTTGAAAGAGGGATAGAGGGACAGAGATATAGATATGGAGAGATAATGATAGAAAGATAGAGAAGGATATATACAAGGAGTTAAAGGGAGTGGTAGAGGTATAGTGGGATAGAGTCGGAGAGGGAGAGATTAGGGGAGAAGGGAATATATATAAATAAGGAGGGAGAGAGGGGGAGAAATAGAGAGAAAGAGGGAGAGATAAAAACAAGAATATATAGAAGGTGATAGAGAGGGAGAGATAGATATATCTAGGGAAAGATAGAGAGATGGAGAGAGGTAGAGAGAGATATTGGGAAAATAGAGAGGGAGAGAAAGAGAGAGAATATAGAGTGATGAGAGTGGGAGATAGAGAGATAGTGATAGCTTCAAATAGGGGGAGATGAAGGGATAGAGAGGGATATATAAGGAGATAAAGGGATAGGTGGAGGTACAGGGGGGGAGAGTTGAAGAGGGAGAGAGTAGGGGAGAGGGGGATATATAGAAATAAGGAGGGAGAGAGAGGGAAATAGAGGTAAAAAGAGAGAGGGAGGGATAGAAATAGGAATGTAGCATCAAAATTTGTCACCCTTGACAATTTCACACTAGGTTTTTCTCCCCACTATGTGCTTGGACCTAATTATGCATTATTGCCTATTTTTATAAATATTATGGAAAAATCAAACATGGAAAATTAAATCATGCATTTAATATTTTGCCCCTGACACTTTTGATCTCAAAAAATTAGGAATCTAGTATAGAGCGTCCTACGCCCTAGACCAACATTTTTGGGTCCAAAATTGAATATATCACACTTGTTAGTAATTTATTACTTTAATTTCCAATTTCAAATTTTGGCCATCAGTGTTTGATTTTTGAGAAATCAAAATAATTACATATAAATACATAGTGTTTTCATCATTTTAATCTAAACACTTGAATTGAATGAAAAAGGTATCCTAAAATCAGTCAAGATCATCCAAGGGTAGAATTAACAATAATTTCATCATTCAAGTCCAAGCTTTCAAGTCATCAAGATGAAGGAAGTAATTTATGTGCAACGAGCTATCATGATATATCATGCCAAATTATGAAGATGTATTGAGTTATCCTCTACACACTATTTTTAGCAATCCATGGCTTCTAACTCCCATCTAGATATTGAGAAATTTAATGGCACTAGTTGCGAGATGTGGAAGTTGAAGATGGAGGATCTCCTTGAAGAGAGAGATCAATGGTTGGCAGTTTCAAGTGGAAATAAACCAGAATCAACATCTACTGAAGATTATAATAAAATGTACAAGAAGAAAAGAGGAATCATTTGGTCTTTCTTGCAGATATATCCTCCTAAATGTTTCAAAAGAATCTACCACATATAATTTGTGGAGAAGGATAAGTGAGATTTACCAAATCAAAAGAACAAATAAATTTTATCTCAAAAGATGTTTGTATTCTTTGAAAATGAAGGAGGGTGATTATATTGCAAAACATTTTAATACTTTTAATATAATTATAAGTTATCTTGCTTCTATAGATGTTAAGATAGAAGAAGAAGATAAATGTATTTTTTTGCTTTGTTCTTTACCCAAATTTTGGGAAAATCTAATTATTGTCATAGGTAGTGGTGAAATAGAACCAAAGATAGATAGTATCATTGATATACTTCTTTCAAATGAGATGAGAAGAAATTCCTTGAATGTGGGCTCCTAAGATGCCTTGCATGTGCGAGGAAGGTCCAAAGAAAAAGGAGGGCCTAAAGGGGACAAAAAGAGAGACAAATTTAAAGGACATTCTAAAACTAACATAGATGGTACTCCCCTCTCTCTACCAACCAAATCAAAAAATAAATCTCATAGGAAAAACTCTTCCTTAATTCAACATTCAATAAAATAAATATTGCAAACAAACATGGATTTTATTCATTCAATTGCATGGCCTTCCAAGGCCTCATCCTATCTCAATCTCTATACACAACTCTCACTTACATTCTTCAAATATGCCTTTTAACATTCAATCAACACTTGGAAAATGATTAACATCAATCTGGCAACAAGTTTTTAAAACCAAACTCAATTCCTCATGTTACTATTACCATTCTCACTTAAGCGATCAAAAGTCCTCTCCATAGCACCCCTTTTTCCCATCTTCATGCAACCACAAAACTCATGACCATCTTTCAATATGGTGTGACCTACAATGTGGTTTTTTCCCATTTTGATTTGTCGCGATTTCTTTCTCAAATCTACAAGCCTCTATTCATTGATAATTTTCTTGCATTTCATCAATCTTCTCACTATATAACTCCCTCTTTTACTTCCTCAAGCATGGAGATTAAAACTCCATTTTAATTTTGCCAATTAAATGATGTAGTAATGAAATTAGTATCCCTTTTCCTTACTTGATTTGGGAATAATTATCATTGAATTAACCTAATTTTTCCTAGGTTTAATGTTGTAATGTGTTGTAGTTCGCATTCACATTGATCTTGGGCCCCTTTATAATAAAATGTACTTAATTTTGCCTAGGTTTAATGTTGTAATGTGTTATAATGTGTTGTAACACATTCACATTCATTTGGTCTATTTAATGGTTGCATCATGGTTGAGTGATGTCTTAATTGTTGATCTTGATTATTGTATAGATTTCACATGAACAATCTAATGAACATGTATCTTTTTCAGTTCTAAGGACTTTTTTTGAAGGTTGCACCAAACCCCTATGGTTGAAAGATATTGATTCTTACTTAAGATGATTTTATACGTTTTACATGTTAAATTAAGCTTAAATGAATATTGAGTGACATTGATTTTTATCAATATGATTATATTACTTTTGAATGAATACTATAACATGACATGCATTTCATTAAGTTGTATCCATTTTTCATTAATTTTGACTTCTTTTGAAATAAAAATCAGCTGCCCACTTCATTAGACGAGTTCAAAAAACAAAATAATGTCAAATGAAAATTCATTCAATAGAGCTCAAAATCATGGGTATTCTCAAATTGAGATTTTGATAAAATGTATTGGTAGACATGTAGGACAACAGTGGTATAATAGAAAAGGCAATGAATTGTTTGAAAAAAATCCTTAAAGAAATATGGTCTCATGGAATGTAATGTATGTGAACCTTCATATGAATGAACTCTAACATAGATGGATTACCAATTGTAATTCATAAGTTCTATTAAAATGAAATTTCATTAATCTATAACATACATTACCAATCATAACTCTAAACCATTCTTAAGATAATTATACATTCCATTTTGAAAATTCAAAGTAGAAAGACATTCACACGAGGAACAAATTATATCGAATATCAATTCTTATATATCAAACTATAGAATAATTACATATTTGTGCATATACAAATTTGGCATATGCCTACTTAGAACAACTTTTACAAAATACGGCATATATGCCATCCCAAGATCTATCAAACCCTAAGTACATATCAATCTATATCATATCCTAATTTTGTGTTGGATCATCAAAATCAAGCCTCCTCGAAGAAGTTATTTGCTCTAAAGTTTCCTGCACAATAACAATTCAAACCAAAAATTAGAGTAATTATGTGAAAGTTGAGAAGATAGACTAGTAAATAGAAGCTTATATACCATCATTTATAAATTATGAATTTAACATCAAAATCAGTATACACATGTACTATATATTACATCAATAATGCAATTCTTGTTTACCTCAGATCTTGCTCTTTTTTTGCAAGATGTTCTACATATGATTGTCCCCTAGGACGATCGAGAGTCCTCGTGTAAAGTAATGGTCTCACACTCATCACAGTGATGAGTCGAGCAGAGGACTATAGCAGACAAAATCAAAATGATACAAATTAACATATAATTATTGATAAATAATCATATCTACTCAATGCATATATACTCATATCTAAACATAAATGTCTACAATATAAAATAAACACATACCTACTGTGATGCTATGACACGAGATGGGCTCATAGTGGATGAATCAACTAAGATGGTTTCTTATATAAAAAATGACAAGAATGTAACACAATTTAAATGCACATGCACATATAATCATAATGTCAAGAATAAAAAAAATATCTACCTATTGTGCAACTTCATCCAATGAGTCAAACCTAGTCAGCAAGGTTGTATAAGAACCAAGTTGTTGCATAAAAAGACAAGATTACATTAGACTATCAATATATGTAGTACATGTATATAAGCATAATAGATTTCAAAAATTAACATATAAAATAACAATTTAAATAATACCATTTATTGATTCTCTAGGGCAAATGAAATGGCAGTATGTGTAGCCTCCTGCACTTGCAGAAATCGCTCCTCTATCAACAATTGTTAAAGATTCCAACACATAAACATATATTAGTACAAATATCTCTCATAAAATATGAAATAATTTACATAAAACACACTATGAAATTACTTTAAGTCTTATCGATCCTCTCATATCATCCTTAGTAGTTGATGTCTCTCCTAAAAATGGTCCACTCTGTGCTCTATCAACTCCTACATCCGGCATATCATGAACCTCATAGTTGAATGTGTCTATGGGAGACTCAATAAACCGTTGGAGAGGACTGAGACAAAAATTTTTGCACGTCATGCAACAATGAGGCACACAAATATGTCCCAAAGAGGATGGTGTACCAGTGGGAATCGATGGTAGTGTACTAGTGGGAGTTGTTGTAGCAGGTGCACCACCATCATGCTGGAATGTATCAGGTTCAACACCACCATGATGGGATGCGTCATCAAATGGTTACACAACATGATGGCTCTGCGTGACCAAATGATCACTCAAACAATATAATGCATAAATGCTCAGAGTTCTTGCATCTACAACAATCTTAGGGCAAGGTAGTGGAGTCAAAGTAGCAATAGGTGGACGAGGATGAACAAGGGTGGCTTGGCGTGCTCTAGGTCTATCCAATGGTATCCCTCTACCAACACCCTAGAAATCTCTCATGTCAAATTAATTGGCATATTTCCCTAGCGCAAAATCAGCATATAATTTTCGGAGAAAATACTGAGGGACATCAAGATTGTTGTTGGGTGGTTTATCAAAAACCATCCACCAATGTCTCCAAAAACTATCTAATATGCCTATATGGGTGCACCATTTAATTAAAAAAATTGGTTTCTGCACATTAACAGGTTGCCCTACTCTCTGATCGATGAATAACTGGGCTAATTGGGCTTTCTCAATATCAAGTGCCTTCACCTCATCATATGATAACCCATTGACATAAAATTTTCTTTGTTCTACTCGCCACTATGCAAATCTATTATGCTAAGTTGCCAAAGTTTCAACATTTGAAATGATTGTAAAGGGTTTTGGGTCCCTTCAAAACCTATTTTTCCCTTATAATAAAAACATTTGAAATGATTGTTTCCAAAGTTTTTTTCATCTAATAGCTCATTGAGTGTCTCATAGATTTGACATAATTTTCTTAATTGATCTAAATTTCTATGAATAGACTATGTATTGTTGGCACATTTTGATTTAGAAACAATGATTGCGATGAAGGAGGATTTGGAGGATTTTCATTTTGTGCAGGATCAGGGTTTTCATTTTGTGTGGGGTTTGGGTTTAAATATTCTACAAGGTTTGGCTTTTCATGTTGATCCATTTTAAACTTGTTAATTGATAATAATAATTAAAAAAAAATTAACAATGATTTTAATGCAATAAAAAAACCTATCAAATTTACCCTATTTTTTACTAAAATTCAAAAAAACAATGCAAAAAGAAAATAAATTGAATAAAAACACAAAAATCCAAACATACCTTTGAAATTTGCTTTATTTTGGGCAAAATGAAATCCTAGGAACATATATCCAAATTGGAGAAGAGAAAACCCATGTGCAGCCAGTAAATTATGGGCTCTCAGGTTTTTTCATTCCATATGATATTGGCAATGTTTTTTTTCAAATATATGATATAAAAATATAAAATATATTAGATATTATATTATAATATATATTTTTATATTATAATATAGTATACATTATATTATGTATGATATAATATATACTATATTATATAATAATATATATCATGTTATATTAATTAATGTATATTATATTATATATTATATTATAATATTTTATAATAATATTATATTATATAATATATATAAATATTATATTATAATATATATATTATAATATAATATATTTATATATATATATATATATATTACACTATAATATTATATTATATTATATTATTATGAGCTCTCGGGTTTTTTCATTTTTAATTTGTAACAAGGAACAGATATTTGTTTTCTGTTCTAAAGTATTTTTAATATATGGTCACGTCTGGGACCTGGCCATATGATATTGAGAGCGGTTTTTTTCAAATATATGATATAAAAATATAATATATATATTATTATATTATAATATAATATACATTATATTATGTATGATATAATATATTATGTTATAATATGAGATATATTATATTACTATATAATATAATATATATGTATTATATTAATTATAATATAAAATATATATTATATTATATTACTATATAATATAATATATATGTATTATATTAATTATAATATAAAATATGTATTATATTATATTATTATATAATATAAAATTATATTACTATATAATAATATACTACTATATAATAAACGTTATTATAATGTTTTTTTGGTTCTTGTCAAGGTATCCTTGTGACTCAAGCCCAACGATTTCCCATTAACAGGGCGAGCTTGAGGCGATACTAATCCTTGCGGCCATAGGGTAACCAACGTAGCCCCCCAACATCCACGACGGGGTGACATCTAGGCCAGAGAGAGTCGAACCCAAGACCTCGAGGAGCAAACCCAAGACTCAAACCAACTCCTCTAACCCATGGGGGTTGTTATTATAATGTTTTCTAATTTAATGCTACATATAATAAATATATTAAAAAATATTATAATATATAAAATAAAAAATTGGTCGGGCCAAACTCGATGGATTGAATTTTTTTGACAAAGAACAGATATCTGTTTTGGTTTGGTATTACCAAACAAAAACGAATATTGTACCTTAGCCTGCAAAAAGTCGAAGGAGTGAATTCCATGTTTTTGGATGTTTTAAAATTGTCTTTTTTCACATTGCCACTCTTTGGACCCCCATGATCTTGCACAGACCCAAATCAATGAGTACATTTTGGTGAACTTTTAAAAAAATAGTGATGATATTTAAATTTTACAGTGGTGTACATGACTTTGTATAGGTATGACATGATTATTCCATCGATTAGCACCATCTTTCTGGCTACCACCTCAAAAACAACATTTATTCACTTTGCCAAACTCAAAACCAAACATACACATTATAGAATCCTCTTCTATTGAGCACCTTAAACCACACAATTATCACACTTGGAAAATTGATACTACCATATTACTCATGTCCAAGGGACTATGGTGTACATTGGACGGAACTAGACACCTAAGTTCACTAAAGAATATGAGAGAATCACTTTAAAAAATAAGATGGATGAAGCCATCAGTCTTTGCATTTCATGTTTTAGATAGCCAATTGTTTCACATAGTCTTGTAAGACTCATAAGAAAATATGGGATAAGTACAAGGAATAATTCGGTATAGTTAATGTGTTTAAGGCATTGTAGATTGAGGCAAAGCTTAGTACACTAACGCCTGAATTATTTCTCTCCATTCAAGACTTTATGATAAAATTCAATTCTCTAAGATCAATGAGATTCATAGAGGCATGTATTTTTCATGTCTATCCTTTGATGACCCTTTTAGGTATTTTCTTCTGCTTTTTATTGCATTATGGATGCACTGGGAGATACATTCATCTTTCTTTCCTTTTAATTCTTTTATGATCACTTGACATGGGAATTAGTTAAGTTGACACAATTAGAGTCACTTTATAGTTCCAAGACTCGTGCATTGGTTACCTAGTCACTGGAGGGAGAAGGTAACAATCTACACAAATGCCTAAGATAAAATCAACATCAATCAATGATATTTCCTCCAAGATTAAGCACAAGTTAGATAAAAAATGTCAATGCACACCTAAAAATGATAAATCTTCTAAGATTGGTGAATATTCATGTAAGAAAAAGAAGAAATTAGGGGATCCTTGCAATTTTGTGGCAAGGAGGTACATGAATTTACCATATGTTGAAAGAGACTAGAGACATTAGAGGAATCCATGTAGTAACACACTATTTCACCTTCTAAGTTTTCTTCCACTAGAACAAGTAAAGGTCATTAATTTTTAGCACAAGTTTTATCTTTAGCACACAAATGGATTTTAGACTCTATAGCCTCACATCATATGACTCATTCAAATCTAATCTACTCAAGTCTCTTTTTAATGGTAGTACTTCTTAGATCATAGTGGGTGGCTTTTCATAGATTTTATATTTGGGTTCAAGGACTATATAGATGACTAATGGTTATATTGAGGATGCTCTCCTTTTTCGCAAGATCTCTACCAAACTTCTCTTCATTTACTGTATCTTTCATATTGGGGGGTAACAAGGTTGATTTTTTTCCCAATGATTTTGTCATTCATAATCTTCATCATCTAGAGACATTTATTACTTTAGGCAGATTTTATCACAAGTTAAGATTACAGTATAAGTTCCATGCTTTTGAGTCATACGATGCTTCATCCCGCATTGCCCATGAAAATTCCTTGAGTAAACTTTGGCATGCATATTTTTGTCATGTTAACAAGTATCTATAGAATTTGAGTACATAGGAGATAACATGATATTCCTAAGATTTAATGTACAAAGGGAATTTTTCAAGGTTGTGTTCTTGGAAAATATCATTAAGAGCCCTTTGCTAAATCAAATTCTATTATAAGAGTAAAATCAAATCATTTCTTAATCTCTATCACCTTTTTGCAACTTCTTAAAGATTCCAAAATATGTGAATTGGTCTTCATTTTATCTATGTGTGGCTAGAAAGTTGAATCACATTAGATCTTGGCCATTACAACCAAATCATTGCAAAAATATCAAAGTGTAGTAGCAGGTTGAAATTCCACAATTGCAGTAGTGAGTTGGAAGTCCATAGATGCAATAGCAACTGAAAAATATACAAATGGATAGTTCAAACTAGTAATTCCACTTCATATTCACTTGGTTGGTAGAACATTGTAATCAGTACATGGTGATGTCATCATCTTGTCGAAGTTGACTTATGTCATTTTGATGTCATCGTTAGATATATTTACCTAAATTGGTTGATTAAACCTTTAAATGTTCAATGCACTTGATTTTACTTGCAAAGTTTAGATGGCCATTAGAAACCTACAAATTTCTAGAAGATATGAAATTCTTGAAAGAGTCAGATGACAAGAAGTTCCCACAAGCTAGATTACCTTGAAATTCCCATAATGCAAAATAATCCATCAATATATAGGTTTGTGTGAAAATATTCTTTAAATCGACTAAAGCATATATGGGTTGATACAAAATAATCCAATTCAATTGGCGAAGAGATTTTTGTGAATGTGAACAAACCTTTCGATGTTGATCATGCGGGCAAATGCATTGGAACTAGTTAAATACATTATAACCTATTGAAAATGGTTATCTTTGTATCTAGGCTTGTAGTAGATCCACATAAGAGAAAGTTCAATAGTAACCCAAAAGTTTGCAAACCGGTAATAGACCAAAAACCAGCAAAGCCATAAATTAGCTATTTTTTGTCTAATCTTCACCAAATTTGACCCACAAATTCCCATTAGGTTCTCTAAAAGGAAATTTCATTAGTTTGCCCAAATTATTTTTCAAAAATCCTTCTAAAGAAGCTAGCTAAACCAACACTACGAAAAAATAAAAACAAAAGACCTAAAAGAAAATATTTTTTTTAGTTGACATAGGATTGCCTGTATCCACCCAAACGCTCTTGCACCAAGCACTCATTGCAAGGAAAACTCAAGAATAATTTGAATAGTTTGAGTATATACTATATCCTTTTGAATGTTTAAAAAATAGGTAACTTCTATGTCGATTGTCTGTTTTACTTTGACATGCATCCACGTAGTAGTTCACATGTGCACATAAAAGCAAGGGTAAACTGTAGCAATGCACACCTATGCCTTTTCTCCCTTATTTTTTGAGCTTGTTTTAATTAGAGTATCTTTAACATTATGAATAGTTAATAAGTTGTGCATATTATAATGATTTGGGCTCATGACATCACCATGTTTAGATACCATTGACAATCATTCTTAAAATATTGGACTTGATCCCTAAATACACCATTCATCACCCTAGATTAAATGTGTAGAGGCATACATCTCTTAATTTGAATTTGTGATTGAGATATTTTTTTAGTCATTAATCTAAATCCTAAACTTTAAAAATTCATATTTAAAATAAATCTTGTTGACCTCCTCCTACTAGCCATTATGAGTCAACCTAACACACATTTCTATTTATTAGCGTAATATGTTGTTGCATTTAAAGGCATCCGTTCATTCATTTTGAGATCATTTAGGCATGTTGAAATCATCAATAACCACCTAGGAAACATTAAAAAGCATTAACAACAAATTTTTTATGAGAGCATCCTAACAAGATTACCAAAGCATTATATCAACATACATTATCATAGATCCATTACATTTTTACTAGATATCCTCATTTATTTTTATATCCATTGAATCTACCATTCTATGAATTTGATTAAGAAGAACATAACTCTTGCAATTTAGTAGATTCCCCAAAAGTATTTATAAACACTACTAGTCCTTGCCAAAATTTAGATATGAAAGATCAAGGAAAACAAATTCAAACAATTGATTTTATATCAATTTATTAGTTCCCAAGGAATTATAGGCACCAACTATGCTTTAACTAGTGATTAAATGTTTTGCTTGCAGCGAATCAAAATTCAGTATTTTCTTTTTCATACATTATATTTTAATTTTGTTAAAGTTAAATGCACGATTTTTAACTTTTAAAATTCTCATAATTATTTTTCTTCAATTTTATTGGCTAAAAAATTTGGACCGATAAGGGCGGATTTTAGGAATGCTAACTATAAACATTTTTATTGTACTTTTTTTAGGGCATTTTTCCGCCACAAAACCATAATCAAAAAATATTTTTCTGATTTTTAAGAATTTTTAAAGACATTTTTAATGTTTGCACATTTCAAAATTAAAGTTAGAAATTGTTAATTTTTAACTTTTGAGCCATAAGGGTGATTTTCCCGACTCCATTATCAGAGTTGCTATTATAGTGGGAGATGAAAACGAAGGAGAAAATGACAATTAATTTTAACTTAACTATTATATTTACGTTTGCAATCTAAATTTAACTAACTCTAAATGCTAATAAATTCCCCTATACTAATTTCTTAAATATTCTATGCAATTTAAATTATAGAGGTTAATTATTCAATTTATTTTTGTAATACAAACCTTGCTAATTCTCCATAATAATAAATTCAACTATGCTAATTTTTTGAAGATTATTTTTTTGTTAAATAAATGTATCTATACATTCAAAGTATATATTTTAAGATTAATGTTTGGTAATATTACTTTTCATTTGCCTTTGATAAATTAAAATATATTTCTTGAAATCTATTTTTGTAATATAAAATCAATTAATACTAATTTCTTTTGAAATTTGATAAATTGAAGTAAACTATTTTTTTTTTTTTTAAATACAATATGAAAATAATTTATTTTTAGATAGTTTTAATATAATTACTTTTACAATAATTTGATAATTTTAAGAATTAAACTATATAATTTTTGCTAATACTAAACTAAATGCTAAATTAGTTTGATCTATTTTATTTTATTTTTTAAATTACTAAATCTATTTACTTTGTCAATAAATGCTAAATTCCTTTATAAAATAAAATTTTAACTAATATACTATTGCATTGAGATAAATAATATCTATGTAAATCATTTGATTTTAAATTTTCTATATAACTAGAAACAAGTGTACTTTGCATGTTAAATTTTATCCAGTTAATTCAAACCATTTAGTTAAATTCTCAATGGTTTGACAGATATCTTTCTTATCGATGCATGTCTTGTATTTTTATCATAAGTTTTGCTCATGATTTTAATTTTAGGCCAGGTTCATGCAGGCAAGTTTGTATTTGTTTCTAAATGTATCTTTTTCATCTTCTAGAAATGTTGAGATTCTCTACATTGCTTTACTCAGAGACTTGAGAAGATTTTTGCCTTGACTTTGTTGTCTTAGCTTTGGTTAAAAAATTCTCTTTGTTGTTCTCGGAAATTTTCACTAAAATTTAATTAGATGTGGATAATTCTTTTGACTTTCAAATTCACAGTTATGGCACTGGCAAGAGGAAATGGTTTAGTTTAGGAGGTATTCATGTCCATTCATATTAGTTTTGGTTTTCCTTCGATTTTATCCTTCGGCTTCACATTAAAATCTTTTTGTATGGCAAGGTATTTGATTTGCCATTGATTTTAATTAACTAGGCTTGATATTGTTGCTATACAGAAGAAACAATTTGACTGTATTGCATTTATAAAGAGTTTATTGAATGGTGTATGTAGCAACTGCTTCTTCTTGATCATATTCATTGATGCTCAAACATTTATTTTTGTTTTTATTCACCACGTAGTTAGGCATGATGATTTGGTCACTATTTTAATGAATTTATTAATTCTCTCATCTAATACAATAATTTATTTCCTCGATCTTTGAAATTTCTCTGCATTAGGTTTAGAAGATTTAGTTTTAGAGTTTTGTGAATCAATATTCCTTGTCAGAATGAGGCAAGATCTTCTAACATGTTCATACTTTTTACAAAAGGAAACACTCATTAATTCCCCCCATAATTTCTATTTTGCAGATTAAACATTTTTTTGATGTTTCAATTGTTATCCCCTTTGGGATATCTACGCCTAGATTTAGGGTGATTAAAGTTCCATCATCCATGTTCAAATTTTCATATTTGATTGTTCTAATTTAATCTTTAACCAGCTTGGGTATGACAATACTAAAATCTGGACATTTAACATGTTTAAAGACTAGGCCACTGCCCTAAACCATGATTTCTCTATCTTCGAGTATTCCTTTTATAATGTCTTTCTCTGTGTTATGTGATTTTTTAAAATTAAGAACAAATCTTTCTATATCAATAGAGAAAAATCAAATCTGCATTATGAATTTTTTAAACCAAATAATATGGAACTAGACATCTAGAAATTTTCTTGCCAAAATTTTCTTAATATCTAAAGAAGCAAGAAAAATTGTCAAATTTTACATAGCATATTTGAATTAGGTTTGAAGATTAGTTTCTTTGGGCAAGGAGGAGGGCCCTTACCTACTCCTCCTTTCTCTCCTCTCTCGCCAATTCTTTCATCATTGTAGAACACAATTTTTGCTAGGGTGGAATTGAACATACCTCTTCTCCACCAATAATATATTTGAAAGATTGCTTAATATTTTTAGTAAGAGGTTTAAAATAATTTTAAAGCATAAAAAAATCAAGGCAAGAGAGAGTTTTACATAGGGTTAAAACTTCAAACACTAATGGCCAAAGGCCATAAATTCCAACCAATGATAGTTCCCTCTTGAACGCCAACCACGCCCCTTGAGACACACCAATGACAACTCCAAATATTTTATGTTATGATGTATGATCTTGCTTGAGGTCACAGAAATTTAAATTATTTTTTCAATAATATAAAATAATTATTATTTAATTTATAGTCATAAAAAATTCTCATAGTATTTTATACATGATTAGATCAATTTTTTCTATTTTTTAAAGTTATAGTAGAAATTTAAATTGATTTTTCAATAATATAAAATTATTACTATTTAATTTATATTCATATTTGTCATTTTTAGTTGCCACCATTGAAAATATAATCTTATGACCATCATTGTGTTTCATGAGCTAAAATATACCTATGGTGAGATCTATGATCCAAAAATAAATTTTGAACCCATGAGAAATACACACTGTGGGTATGTTTTACCTCACGAAATATAATGAGACCCATTAGATGATATTTTAGATCAATGGTGGTAACTATATTAGAATGTTTATTTAATTTAAATGGAAGGAATTCACCATGGTAATTCATAAAAAAAATCATGATTTTCCAAGATTTGCCAATATATATGTATAAGTATATCTAGCATATACATATTATTATAATTTATATACTTGATAATTAATCCAAAATTTGAAATAATAAGAATATAATATTCTACTATTTATACTCTTATATATATTCAGACAAAGAAGATATTTTCTCAAAACTAAATTGATTAAGAGTAACCTACCTTAGTCATATAGTTAATAAATCAAATACATAAAATATAATCTCTTGCATCCACCCAATCAAAATACAAAGAAAAATATAACATAGTCTAGAAGCTTCAAAAATAGGATGTGACAAATTCATCTTTATTGTTGATGAGTTGAAAGGATATTTAAATTTGCCCTATTTTATCCTAGAAAATAGTCCACTATTTAAGCATTATTTATATGATTATACTGATTTTTAAATAAAGCACATTCATCTTCATTGCTGATTTGAAATGATACTTAAATATTTCTTATTTTATTCTAAGAAAAATTCCATTACTATATAAACACTACTCATGGTGTAGGAAGTACACAGGTGAATGAGCAATCAACACCTTCCAAAAATATTTTGTGTTTGCTTTGTTTTGATTCTCTATTGTAGACAAGTTCAGATCCGACCTTTGACAAAACAAAACAATGAGTGGATTTACATGTTGATGGGATCTTATGTTTTTTTTGAGGTTAGTAATAACACTATGGTGTCTAAAAATATCATGAAGAATAATAAACCAATGTCTATATGCCTTTGGAGTTTAGTAGAATCTAGTAGTTTTCCATGATGTCACTTTTGATTTTTTTGGTTTTATGCTTATTTATTTTGTTTAAGACAACTTGCTTGAATTTGAACCAAAACTTGTTTTTTATGTACCTATTATTTATTTGTTTTATAAACATTGTTGCTAAAACTTAGCAAACACAACAAATTAAAACAAAACTATTCTAGAACTTTTTGGCAGGAACTTCCCTCCTCTGGAGCTCTTGTTCTTATAGAAATCTAGTTTGCATGCATATGTTTTTTTTTTATGGAGGTTTCAGACATGCGAGGCAGCCCAGCGGAGGCATGAAGCCTGCGAGCTGCCAACCAGCGAAGGCCACCACATAAACGATTTAGGAATCCGATATGAGCCAACACATGCACCTCTTCAGCTTAGAGTCAAGGACTAAGGGGCATCCACGCCACCAAATTCGCCCAGGGCACAATCCTGGTCTCATCCCTTATGATGTCAAAGCCTTGCACTCAGCAAGACTTGATCCCTGGTGGGTTCGTTCCAAACCTTTCAACTTCACCAATAGACCAAGGGCCCATTGACAAATATAGTAATTTTGAAAAAACACTAAAAAAATTAAAACCATAAATCAATTCCTCATATCTTCTATATATTTTTGGGGCATAGGCAAATTCAACATCAAAGGAAAATTCATTCCAAACAATTCATGGCATTTACCTAACATTTTTAATATATATATTTTCAAGACTTTGAATTTTTTTTTTTGCAAAAGAATGATGAAGTTTGTATTTCTTTATTAATGTTTTGAAAATTATTCTTTTACAAAAAACATTTAGTTTTGAAAATATATATTAAAAATGTTAATACAATGAATATCGGCGAAGTGGATTACGGCTGGTAAATTTTCCTTGCACTAAATTTGTCACCGTGATGAATTTTCTTGGTGAATTTTCCCAAACCACATTTTCCCACCTTCAAAATCTTTTAAGTTAAAAAAATTAAATTACATATAAATTCATTTAAGATCTCCATTTAATTCAGCTGTGTATTTTCCCTTACAACTATGACAGGTATTCATGATATTAATGTTCGCCATTAATTATTATTGTGTATATAGAGCCAAAGATAAGGATCGTACCCACCACAAAAGATTTCATGGAATTTAAGGCATCCATGATTTTATTGCTCTCCATTAGTTTTAGAGCCAACGATACTTATTGGCTTTTTCACCTCCTTTTTTGGTTTATGTTCAGTTTTCTGGTTCTATTTCTTGCCGTTGTGTAAGATATGAAGCCAAGGGCATTTCCCATCCCTATCCTTGTCACATCAAAAGTTTTTCTATGATGTTCCAAGAAAAGGGGGCTCTAACCTAAGAGACTTTTTCCAAGATATGTCTATAGGATTTTCATATTCAGGTATGAGTTTAGATCTCACAAACCTTTCCAAAACGAAAATATTAGGATCGATGACTAGGCTTTCCATTTAATAATTAAAAACCCACAAAGAATCATGTCACTATATTAAAAGAAAAAAACTATAGAGTTCATCTATTCAAAGTTCTATTGATGCAATGAAACATATTCCACTTTTTAAGTTAAGACACTAAGATATTCTTGTGCTGTTATGTGGTGCTTGAGAAATGCAGCGAAACGAAATGGAACTTCCATCAACAATGGTGTAAGGAATTTAAGAAAAATATGGTCCACCTATTACTGTCTTGTTTTACTTTATGTAGCAAGCCTGTTTTAATTTCTTATAACCTCATTTCCTAAAGACATATTACTCCTTTATGATGAAACTTGTGGCAGACATCGTTATTTGGTATACCAGTTTCACCAGAGGCTATACAAGAAGAACTGGAATATGTCAAGTGCAAGTATCATAATCCTCCTGTGTGGTATGAAAATGGTGAGTTCCTTCTCTTATCAGTCGTCCTCTTGTATATGAAACTTTATGTTTGGTATCAAACTATTCACTCGTGAGCTTTATTACCAGTGGGGATAAGTGTTAAAAATTCAAATGTACAGCAGAACCAATCGGAGACAGCAAGATTACAAGCATTAGAGAACACGTAAGAAACATGAAAGCAAGAACGTCGAGAAAATCAGAAATATGAACAAATAAAAGAAATGATCCTGCCTACAAGGGTGTTGGAATAAACCTTCATGGAAATTGATACTTTCGACTAACTGTCATTCATTCTGGGCATAGGTGAAGATGTTGATTTGGACATTCACTAACACTTGTAGATTCTGGTGTAAGAGAATCTACATGTGCTATTAGAGCTTCAATTAGGTTCGAGAAAATCTACATGTGCTATTAGAGCTTCAACTAGGTTCAATTTCCCTGAATTATGTAGAAGGGGGATTGTTAGACTAACTGCCACATTTCTAAAATTGATCTTGTAGACTAACCACCACTCTAAATACAAATAAAGATGTTGATTTGAATATTCACTAACAACAACAGATTTTATTGTAACAACACCAAAAGAAACTAATAATCTGTAATAGATATAAAGTTTTTTCAAATAATTTGGCTTCAAGTCATCTTGACTTGTCGTTTTATATTTTTGGGTGGCCTGTCCTCTCTGTTTCATTGTCACCTCTGCTGATGGGGGTTGCTGGTTTGCTGTTGTTTTACTGACCTTCTGTGGCCTGTTCTGCATTGTTGTTCCTTGATATTATTTGTGTGTCTCTATTAGATCTTTTGCGGTCTTTGTATAAGGGGTCCACCCCTTTCATAAATTCTCTTTCTGATTCATGACTTGTCAAAAGCATTTACCTATAATAAAAATATATAATAGATAATAAAAACCCAAGCCCAACCTACATTCTCTACCATCTCCGTGGTGATGTTTACATTAATCTTCTTGTCCGAAAGGTTGTGGTGTAATTTGATCCAAGAAGAGAAAAATGAAAAATGTACATAAGCATTTTATTTAGATTTATCTTTCTACTACTGTTATCATCATGTTTCAAACTCATCAATAGTTCTTAAATTGTTGGTTGGTTCTTAACAGGATTTGCAGAACCTAATGACGATTCTATTACACTGCATAAAGCTTTGAATGATCAGTACAGGATTAACCTCCATCTCGATGTGCTTCAATTTGTGCTTGCAGCAATAAGGTACATAAACAGCATACAATCTTTTCCATTCAAGCAATTCAGTTTAGTGAACTGCACTTGTTACAAAACTTATCAATTGATAAAATTTAAAAGCCTACTTGTTATGTAATGTTGCAGGAATGGTTCAGACACACGTGGGTACTTCATCTGGGCTCTGCTAGATAACTTTGAAGCTTTGTGCAGTCACACATGGCGTTTTGGTCTTCATTATGTAGACTTCAATAACTTGAAGCGGTACCCCAAGTTCTCTGCTTGATGGTATAAGACATTTCTGCACATGAGGGACAATAAGAGACCAAATTCTGAGACAAATGTCTTGCTCAGTACCTTAAATATCACCGACGTGTCCCTAACTGACGTGTCCCTAGAATGAGTTTCCTGCAAGATTTATTAAAAAGAAAATAGATTGTAAAGAGGGCTCAATTACAAGTGAATGCTTGGTTCATTTTTTAAACATTAATATTTATGGGTTAATTAAGTTAATTCATTCAGTTTACAGTCTAGGTAGTTTTTATGACAGTTAAATTGTTTCTTTAGATTGTAAATAATTATTTGTTCAATATAAAAATTATATCATTTGGGTTTTCTTAAGGGTTTTTTGTGTTTACTTTTGTTCATATCATAATGTCTCAAAAAGCAAGAGTTTTATGCTTTTGCTTCAATTTATTGCGGTGTCTTTCATCATTAAGTTTGTGGTCATTTTCTGCTCACTTTAAACGGTCTCAACCTTTCATTTTTCTGTAGCTACTACTATTGGAGTTGAAGTTTTGGGCACAACAAGCAATGCCATCTTCGCCCAAATGACTTTAGAAATTTGTTCCCAAAGTGTTTCACGAGATATGTTTTTTGAGACACTATTACATGTTATTCATCTAATTTCAAGATTAGATAATACATGTCACTCACTAGAAACTTATATTTTGATCAGATATTTTGTGGGTAGGGTCCCCATGAAAGCATACTCAAAGATTAGGTTGGCAAGGCTTGGAGTTTGCACGGGATCCATCTTGTTATCATACAAATCCTTACCAAAAATATTTTTTCTTTTGCATTTTGTTGAAGTTGTGCTTAGTCGTGGCCCTTGGCTTGTCCATTCCTCATCATTTGTTTTCAAACCCTAGACTAGAGACTTTGTTGTCTTTATGACAAGTCCTTTAGAATCTTTGTGTGGGTTGAATTCCCCAATTTACCCTTACCATGTTGGAACTTGAGCTTGATAGGCTCTTCTTTAGGCATCGTGGTGTGCATCAAACCAGAACATTTTTATTTAGCTCATCCTCAGTGACAAATTTGTGTTGAGGTAGGCTTATCCAAGGACCTAAAAGTATTTGTTGATATCCAAATTGATCAAACTAGATACACCCAACAAATCCTTTATATCAACCTCTCAAACATTTATTATCGATGTGAATCCTTAGAACACAAGATTCATGATCACCCTCTTGTTTCCCCAAGCTTAAAGGATTTTGCATGACCCAAGGTCTACTATTGTTAGTCACAAATTTAAGAACTCTAGTAACAAGTATTTCCTTCCACCTTCTCTTCAATAACTTGAAGCAGTACCCCAAGTTCTCTACTCTATGGTACAAGACATTTTTGCACATGAGGGGTAATAAGAGACCAAATTATGTGACAAATGTCTTGCTCAGTACCTTAAATATCACCGACATGTCCCTAGAATGAGTTTTTCAAAGAAGAGTAGTGAGCAATATTGGGAGTGTGTTTCTTGCATGATTTATTAAAAAGAAAATAGATTGTAAAGAGGGCTCATTTACAAGTGAATGCTTTGTTCATTTTCTAAACATTAATATTTATGAGTTAATTAAGTTAATTCATTCAGCTTACAGTTTAGGTAGGTTTTTTGACAATTAAATTATATTTTCATATTATAAATAATTATTTGTTTAATATAAAAAGTATATCGTTTGGGTTCTTTTTAGGGTTTCTTGTGTTTGCTTTTTTTTTCAATAAAAGGTCATAGTCGATATATGTATTATATTATAAACAGTAATTACAATGAATACTATAATTATAGTACTGGCCACAAACCATATAAACATTACCTACAATGACCACAATAATTATAGTACTAGTCAAAAAACCATAAAAGCAGTAATTACGATAATCGCTACCAAAATTGGGAAAAAAAAATTTATAATTTCTAAACATGTATGACAAAGTTGGAAGGCACTATTATACCCAAAACACAACGGAAGATTTTACAGATACTTATGCTTTCATATGTATCACCTATCATACTTGTCGAGAGTCGGGGGTCAACAATCCTCACATTTATCGCAAACCACCACTCAAACCTCCAAAATTCTGAAGTGTGAAAACACCAATGTTACATTGAGCTTGTTGAATGTTGGAGTTTTCTCATCCATCATACTGCATACCTGCCTTCGAGTAAGGTGTAAGCCATACCTCCGACTCGCGAAGCTCGAAACATCCTTCACCAACTTCTACCCTTTCGGGTGTCGGGGTTCGAAGTTCCTCCATACCCTTTACATCACTTTAACATTTAAGTTAAGGTGAAAGCCTTAACCCAAAAGCCCAATATCTGACCCTCCAACTCGTGAAGCCCAAAACATCCTTCTCCAGCTTCTACCCTTTCAAGTGTCGGGGTTTGGAGTTCCTTCATACCTTTTACATCACTTTAACATTTAAGTTAAGGTGAAAGCCTTATCCCAGAAGCTCGATATTTGACCCTCCGACTCGAAAATCTCGAAACATCCTTTGCCAACTTCTACCCTTTCGGGTGTCGGGGTTCGGAGTTCCTCCATACCCTTTACATCACTTAGGTGAAAGCCTTAACCTAGATGCCCGATATCTGACCCTCCAAATCGCGAAGCCCAAAACATCCTTCACCAACTTCTACCCTTACGGATGTCGGGGTTCGAAGTTCCTCCATACCCTTTACATTACTTCAGCATTTAAGTTAAGGTGAAAGCCTTAACACCGAAGTCAAAATGATTGAAAACTATAGCCAAGATGACTACTATACCCACATATAGAATTATCAACCTTTCTGACAACATAAGCATATATGATAAGAATACTTGAAAATTATAAATGTATATTACTTATGCTTTATCCAAGAAACTATCATAACATTTGGAAGCTCCACTTTCTTTTTGAATAATATCCCATAGTGGCTTCGTGATATTATTTGAGGTAGTATCATATAATATTTCATATTGGGTTTGATCACAACCTATATTTTCCAAAAGATCAATCAAGCAATTTTCCTCCCTATATATATGGTTTATTTGAAAAACTTTTAGTCTTTCTATTAATTTCCATGCCTGTTCTAGGATATATTTTATTTTTCAATTGTAAAGTTTTCTTTCTTTACATGCATTGACAATGAACAATGAATCTCCTTCAATCTGCAATCTTTTAACATTTAAGACTAATGCCAACTCCAAACCATGTAACAAAGCTCGTGCTTCAACTAAGTCATTTGTACCTGATGCCAAATGAATTGACTTTTCCACCAAAAGTGAACCATGTTGATCTCTAATTGCAATACCTGCCCCTGAATTCCCTGGATTGTCATGTGAAGCACCAATAAAGTTTAATTTTAAAAAGAGTGGCAGCAGGGGAGACCACATCAGCTTACTTATATCCACCTTCTAAAGAACACCTTGATGCAAACTCCCTTTATAAGGTAGAATAAGATTTTTCCAATAGTGCAATATTTTAGAATCCCATTCTGAGAATAGAGAACCAACATGTTTTGTTCTCTGAACATATGCATTTACTATTTCAGACAATGAAGATTTTATTTTGCATATTATTTGCTCCAACCTCATTCTTTCACCCTTGAATATCCATCTATTTCTCTCCCACCATAAACTCCACACAACCACCAATAGGACCACTCTCCATATACAAGCAAACAAAGATGATTTGTACAATATTGGCCAACTTGAAAACAATTCCCACAAAGTCCTTGGCAATGGTGAATGCCAACCTAATTTGCTAGTGATGAATGTCCAACAAGCATATGAAAAAGGACAATGAATGAGAGGATGATTTACCTCTTCCATAGCCTCGTTACATAACACACACCTAAATTGATATGCAATACCAAGCTTGGCCAATCTATCACTTGTAAGAACTCTGTTTTTTATGCCCAACCATGAAAAGCAACCTGCTTTTGAGAGACCTGAAGGATTCCAACAAAAAGACAATGCTCTTTAACTATCAACAAAAATACAATTATTCATGGTCTTGTGTTTGCTTTCGTTTATGTAATAATGTTTCTAAAAACAAGAGTTATATGATTTTATTTCAATTTATTGCATAGCATCTTGGTCATCATAAAGTTCGTGGGTATTTTTTGCCCACTTTAAACGATCGAGCAACATTTCATTTCTCTATAGTTGAGCTACTATTGGAGTTGAAAGTTTGACTACAACAAGCAATGCCACCTTTGCCCAAATGACTTTATAAATTTGTTCCCAAAGAGCTTCACGAGATATGTTTCTTGAGACACCATTACATGTTTTTCTTCCAATTTTGAAATTTGATAATATATGTCACTTTGTAGAAACTTTTATTTTGATTAGATATTTTGTGGGTAGGGTCCCCCATGAAAGAATACTCAAAGATTAGGTTCGCAAGGCTTGGACTTTGCATGTGATCCATCTTCTTATTGTACAAAACCTTACCAAAAAGGTTTTTTCCTTTTGCATTTTGTTGAAGTTGTGCTTAGTCATGGCCCTTGCCTTGTTTGTTTTCAAACCCTAGACTCAAGACTTTGTTTTCTTTATGACAATCCTTTAGAGTCTTGTGTGGGTTGAGTTCCCTTGTTTACCCTTACCATTTTGGAACTTTTTGAGCCTAATAGCCTCTTCTTTAGGCTCATTGGTGTGCATCAAACTAGATCATTTTTATTCAACTCGTCCTTAGTGACAAATTTGTGTTGAGGTAGGCTTATCCAAGGACTTGAAGGTATCTGTTGATATCCAAGTTGGTCAAACTAGATGTACACCCAACAAGTCTTTTATATCAACCTCGTGAACATTTATTATCAATGCCATTCCTTACAACACAAGATTTAGGATCACCCTCTTGTTTCCCCATGCTGCACAACCCTCTTTTGGGTTGTCATCTTCCATAAAAAAAAAGAGGAAGATTGGTCTACTATAGTTAGTTGCAAAGTTAATAACTCTAGTAACAAGTATATCCTTCCACCTTCTAGCTTTAGAAATTGAAGAAATCAGCCATGATCAACAAGTGAGAATGAAGATGAACTTCCACAAAGCGTAAGCACAAAAAAACTAAATTGATATTCAAGAGATGAAACAACAACGATTATTGATTACTGAATTGAATACAATGAAGGATTGAATATCCTTCTATAGACTCAAATGAACTCAACATGAGATCCTTGAATGGTGGAGCTCTAACTGAGAGAGGAGTGAGATAACATAATGCATGAATCAATTAAGTGACTAATGAAGCACATGACCGATTCAAATGCATGATTAATGGAATAACACTCGTAATCAGAACTAGAAGATCTTTTCCTAAGTTTGCATTAAGCACTAGAGTAAATTAAGAATGATTTATTTACTGCAACACCCCTCCTGAATGAAAACTGAGAAGAAGCAAAATCTAATGAAGGAAAAGGATCTAGATGATGTGTGCCTCTGAAAAACTGCTCACGTGTCCACATGTCAGAAAGCGATGATGTCGATCCAATATCTTGTGAAGACTAATAGAGAACAAACTGCAAAGGCGATGAAGATGGTGGGCCGACAGCGGTGATATGGTTGTCAACAATTTATTCAAACTAAAGAAGAAAGCTGCAACTGTTGAAGAACTGCAAAGTTGCCCTCTGTTAGGGATGATGCCATTGTTTATTCAATGCTCAATATTGTCCCGCTAGAAAGAAACTCTGGAAGCACATGTAGTCAGAAATTTAGAACAGAAGAACACTTTTGACTGTCGATTGAAGGAGCAATACGAAATTCGACAGTTTATTAGCAACTTTTAATATTCTAAATTTGTTTATTCAAAAGCAAAATGAAAGAAACCTTATACTAGAAACATGCATGCATCTAGAAACAAAGGTTTACATCTACCTCCATTTTAGTGAAAGCAAGCCTCCAAAAGCGAGCATGCATGCATCTAGAATGATTGAATCGACATCTGTAAGTCGAGACTTCAAGCAGCCAAAAATTCATGGATATCACCCAATGCTAGGCACTCCAAATGTTGCGCCCTATAGATACGAATGTTATGCATTTTTATCATGTGCCTGTCACTCAATCGCTGGGCAAAGAAAGTCAATTAGTCTGCAAAGGAGAGTATTTTGCCTTCCACCGTCGATTTCACCTTGCTACATTGGCCTTACAGCAACAACAAAAAAAACTCCAGATTGGGCGATTTGGATTTGACAATGGGTTGGAGATAATTCAAAGGCAGCCCTTCAAAATCAAACACAGACTCAGGTTTCAAGAAAAAGCGCCTCAAATCAGAGGATTCATAGCTTTCAATGGCGTTGGTGCCAACCATCGACCAATTCTTAGCCCGAAACTAGTGGTATCTCCACTTCTTAGCCCCCTCAGATTAGGGCAAAGTATCCACCGCCGATGGAGATCCGATGCAAAAGTTCCCGACTGCAAAAATCAAATTGCAAAAAACAAACTGTGGCTTTAGGAAGGCAATATGCAAATCCTCCTCACGCAAATCTGGAGCCTCTTCATGTAAGGCACAAGGGTCTCTTGCTCACATGAGGGTTCGTGCACAATCTTCCTGCAAACAACAAAACATAGCCTGTAGTTGCAAATCGGCCTCTTGGAGAGGCAAATCGGGCCCTCCACAGGAAAATATCAGCCTACAGGGGCAAAAATTTACCCCAATGGGTAGATGAGCAGAGGGTTGAATGGCCCTCTTAAAAAGAAAATCATTTTTTTTACAACTTTTCTGTACAGAATTGATTTCAGTACATGCATCTAAAAATTGCAAAGAAAACACCAAAAATGAACCCTTGAAGTAGCTAGGTGCTGAATTTGCTCAAAAACGGGAAGCTTTTCCGATACCATTAAGAAATCAGCCATGATCAGCAAGTGAGAATGAAGATGAATTTCCACAAAGTGTAAGCACAAAAAATCCAAATTGATATTCAAGAGATGAAACAACAATGATTATTGATTACTGAATTGAATACAATGGAGGATTGAATATCCTTATGTAGACTCAGATGAACACAACATGAGATCCCTGAATGGTGGAGTTATGTTTGAGAGAGGAATGAGATAACATAATGCATGAATCAATTAAGTGACTAATAAAGCACATGATTGATTCAAATGCATGATTAATTCAATAACACTCACAATCAAAACTAGAAGATCTTTTCCTAAGTTTGTATTAAGCACTAGAATAAATTAAGGATGATTTATTTACTCTAACAGAAATGAGGTTTAGAAAAATATTTCAAAACCTTCAGATTCAAGTAAAGTTGTACCCTCCTCCCCTACAGAGACTTAGTGAGGTGAAAGTTGTTTGAACTCCACTTGTAGCATCAGACTTGTCTCGAGTGACCATCGCCAATGCCTAACATGCTTCTCCTCCTATTGGGTAGAGGAGGTTTCACAATTTGCTAGCACAAGTAGAGGAAGGAGAATTTGTGTGCACCAAATGGCAACGGGTCCTACTCCACTTCTATCAAATACTTGCATATCCTATGATCATTACATTCCATGAGATGAAATTTCTTTGAGGTATTATATCAAACTTATAATGTACCTTATCTATTATTTTGCATTTTATATAAATATCTACTAGATCCCCTAAAACTATAACATTTGACATAAATCTCCCCTCCTTTATGATTTTATGGATGTTCATACCATGTTTCAAAGCTCCCATTTTGTCACGGGCAAGGAAGATTAGCAAAATTCATCAAGTTTAGCTTTACATCCACTAATTGAATTTATTTATTTTTTTGTGAATCCTTACAGAAATGTCCATTTTATGGTGCTCTGGTTGTAGTCGATGGTGGGTACAAATGACACAAGTTGTGAACATGAAGAAAAAATTCCCAAGTCCTTGATGTTTGAAGCGACAACTATTCAATAAATGCAACACCCTTGCTATTATATTTGATAGCAATTTATTTGGTGTTATCATTAATTACTATTCCTATCAAATAAGTGCAACACCTTGACAAGCATCTCTCAGTCTCCACCATACACAAATGTCTGATCTTTCCTTTGATAGATTGATGAGTGCAATGAGAGTGTAGAATCTAACAAATAAAATAAACTACCCAGAGGGACTATCATGTGCAAGATGAATCAATATGAGTATAGATATCTCATCTATTTTTTTCAAAATAAATGATTTTGACTATCATAAGATGAAAATAAATGATGGTATATCAGACGTAATGGGTGAGATTTGAGGAAGACATGTAGCTTCAAAGAATTCTAGACATGCAACATACACAATGTATATACAACACATGAAGTAATCATGTTTTATTCACCTTTTTAATCTTGGCTATACTTATGAATGAACTTGGTTATAGCGACTCAAAAATAGCATATCACAGTTTTGAGAGTCATCATATAAATTGAAGCATGAAACATGATTTATGAAGGGATATGGGGTCTATGAATCTACTTGATATAAAACATTTCATATTGTGGATGTGAGCTATTAAATTCTATATCATTTATTGGTGGCATGAGGTTTTGATAACAAATACTAATTCTTTTAGAAGTATCATGCAAAAATCCGTGTAGAATGATATATGAACATGATATGGATATGATACGTAGACAATAATTGGATGTAGTATACAAACATTAGTATATGTGAAGCATTTGGTGGATAAAAATTTATAAGGATGCCCACATAAAAAGTAGTTCATAAGCATGACATATTTACTTTATTAAATGTGAATGAATGATTAGGTCAAATTTTATGATTAGACAACCTGTCTAAAAACCACTCTGACAAATATGTTGAAACCATACTATTTTTTAAACATAACTCTCATTCTATGAGATTTTATAATAACTTTGGATTTCATAAGAAGTAAATTATCTTCTAACTTGACAAAGGCACTAACTATATTTAATAGGTATTTTGAGGTCCATACACCACTCTATATAAAAAAAAATTATCTCTAATCTAATCATGAGAAATTGAATGAAACATGATCTATAATAGTACAAATCTAAAGATAAAAAAATATTAGGCTAATATAAAATATATTGGGGTAATGTGAAAATAAAACATGTAGTTGATAATGAATTTTCTTTTCTTTTTGAAGCATACATAAAGAGGATGCATTTTGTAAAACATAACATTGCATATGATCATTTTCTTTGTCAATATCAACCTTTTTATTGGGGTAAAGACATAATATCCCATTGTGCAAAATCAATATTCCATATTAACTACATAAGTATAGTCAACCAATAGATATTCAAATAATGATTTGGTTATGGAAATGATGGATTTGGTGCCTAAGAAATGATAAGAAATATCAAAGAGGTCGAATTTACTACACATCAAATGATAATATTCCCTTTTACTAGTTATTCAATGCATGCAAAAAGAATCATCTTTATCATATGTCATCTCAACTATATTAAATTCTTTACACAAAATTTAAACGGCAACAAGTATTGAATCAATGATCTATTTCCAAAAAAAAAATCTTTCAACATACACATTAATAATATCAAAAATAATTTTCGACAAAGATTCCAAAACATCCGTTTGATGGGATCACAACCATGATCAACCAAATGTGTGGGACATGGGAGAGAGAAAGGTGAGAATACTTCCATGACATACTTTAAGCAAATACAAAAACCCTAATAAAACTCAATCAACTTCATTTTTTTCCATTATAAATCTTTTAATATGTTTTGCTTTCAAGATGATGTTTCTGAAAAGACATGTAAGGCTACATTATGGTGAGAGAAGGGCAGGGTTAGAAACAATTTGACATATGCATTGCAAAGCAAAAATTCCGACGTCTAAAAAGAGATTAGTTGGGGATCATGTCCCAACAGATTTTGGTGGAAAGGATACTCCTCGACCTCGACTCTAAGCTAAAAGGACCACTTAAGAATATCTCCAACCAAAAAAAACCAAAGGGAAATTTAAAAAGGGCTGGAATTCAACGCAAGCCTTGCAGAGGGATAAAAATTGAGAGGATATTATCCAATATGTCAACTTTTAAACGTAGCTATCTATCAGCACAACCATTTACAAGTGTTGCGCTAGATTTCACACTATAAGACATGAACCCTGCAACGAGTATCTGTAAAAGGTGTCACTGCCTGCATTCATGACACAATGGCTATGGTAATGGTGATGATGATAATTATAATAATAACATTGCAAATGTGGGTATCTTCAACACAAGAACTTTCTCCAAACGATTTTCCACCCGGTTTCATTTTCGGTGTTGGTTCTTCGGCTTATCAGGTCACTCCCTCCATTCATTTGTACTTTGCTTATTAATTCTCTCTCTCACCCACTTGGAAAATTCTAGATTAATTATCTGTTCTTTGCAGTATGAAGGTGCAGCAGCAGAAGATGGTCGAAAGCCTAGCATCTGGGACACCTTTGTTCATATTAAAGGTTCATATAAGAGGCTTTCATTTCTTAGCTTTCAGAACTGAACCAATCTCTTCAATTTATTCTTCTTTTTGGAATTGCAGGTAATACCTTCGACGGAAGCACTGGAGATGTTGCTGTGGATCAATACCATCGTTATAAGGTTACCTTTGCTTTCACTTAACTATATAAACATGCATTTCAATTTTTTTATGAATTTACAATTCAGACATAGACCTCTGGGTAGTCTTCAGTTTATGCAAATCACAATATGATATGCAGGAAGATGTTGAGCTAATGTCCAAAATGAAAGTAGATGCCTATAAATTATCTATCTCATGGTCAAGGCTCATTCCTGGTACATATTTCATTTTTTGTCACTTTCGTTCCGTATAATTGTTTGCTAGACATTGTCAGGGAGGGAAATCCCAAAAACTGCACTATTTGTTTGACGCATTTATTTGGGCTTTTAATGCAGATGTCAATGGACCCATCAATCCTAAAGGCCTCCAATATTACAATAACCTCATCAATGAGCTTGTTGCTCACGGTATGACTATCCCTTTATTAATTGATAAAGAATTCTTCACCATATTTTTACGAGTGATCCAGATGATAACTTCGATATACTATTTGTCTCCCAGGAATCCGGCCACATGTTATACTCCACCACTTTGATCTGCCTCAAGCTTTGGAAGATGCGTACGAGGGTTTCACCAATCCAAAGATTGTGTAAAGCCTTCCTCAGAACCCATATTATTACTTCCTTTGTGCATTGATAGATACTACAAAAATTACTTGCTGTATCTTTTGGGTTTTATTATTCTGTCCGTTACTTTGTCATTTGTGAACATGGAAACTAGCATGATTGTATTTCTTACATCAATGGACTGATCCTAAAGTAATTACTTGCAGAAAAGACTTTACGGTTTATGCAGACATATGCTTCAGAGAATTTGGCGATAGGGTGAAATTCTGGTCAACTTTCAATGAACCCAATGTATTTTCAGCTGCAGGGTATGACACTGGTGGTTTTGCTCCTCAACGCTGCTCCTACCCTTTTGGCAATTGTACTGCAGGAAACTCCACTGTTGAGCCATATATCGTTGCCCACAATGTATTGATAGCACATGCAGCTGCTGTGGAGGTGTATAGGGAAAAGTATCAGGTTATTTTCTCTTCTTTTCGCTTGAAGAAGTACTCCCTTGATGCTCTTGCATGTTGTTATTTCTCTTATTGGGTGTACTCCAATCCTTGACCTGTTTTGGTTTTCTGTAGACATTAATAGGATATCAATTTCAATTTCCGATTTTCACCCAAGCCCATATTTTTGCACCTCGATAAAAAGAGGACCACTGCGTGTTTTCTATCTAAGAATTACTCGGTTGAGAAAATTCTGATTCTTTCTTTCGTGTACAGGAAAAGCAAAAAGGTTGGATTGGTTTGGTTCTTCTCATACAATGGGCAATACCCTTTACCAATAAGTCTACAGATATAGCTGCAACTGAAAGATACAATGATTTTTCTATAGGCTGGTAAGTCTGATTTTCCTTGGAATTCAAATATATCTGCATTTCATTCCATCAGCTAGTCTTAAGTGGTTCGATGTTGACTACTCCATTAAGGCCCCTCGATTGGAAGACTATTGTTTCCAACTACTTTTATTAAACAACTGATGAAGAAGATTCCAAATAGTTTAGCTCATGTTTTATTGAACGCCAAAATCCATTCTGAACTACAAAAATTTCCCAAGGGACAGGTGCTTAGACTCACTTGTTTATGGAGACTATCCAGCAGACCTGATGAAACTAGTAGGTTCTCGATTGCCCTTGGTTACAAAGGGACAAGTTCGAAAGATACAGAGAGCTTTGATTTTTATTGGTGTCAATCACTATGTTTCTCTTTGCCACTTTGATTCTTTGATTAAAATGATATTTTTTCTGCAGTTCATTCCATCAGCACATCTTAATTGGCACTAAGTTCAATCCATAATTATGACTTCTTCCTCTGTGTGGGTTCCGAGGGTTTAATATTTCCAAATAGTTTATTAAAAATATTGATAAAAAGATTCCAAATAGGTCAACTAATGTTTAATTGAACATGGACAGGTTCTTAGACCCAATTGCTCATGGAGACTATCCAGTGAGCATGAGGAAGATAGCAGGTTCTCGCTTGCCTTTGTTTACAAAGGAGCAAATTCAAAAGATAAAGGGATCATTGGATTTTATTGGTATTAATCACTATTCTTCTGTTTACTGCTATGATGTTCCAAAAAAAGGGGTGTCCAAGCTAAGAGACTATTTTCAAGATATGTCGGTTGGGTTTGCAGGTATGAAGTTAGATCTCCCAAACAAGCCCAAAACACAAACTATATTTTGTTGAATTAATTTGTCAAGTTAGCATAAAAAGTATGAAGCATCATGTTTGTTATATATCTATATATCTTGTTGGGTGGCAGAGTTGTAACACTATTTTTTTACTGTTTTGTGCTGCTTGAGAAATGTAGGGAAGCAACAAGGGTTTACTATGAATAATATGGTAAGGAGTTCAAAAATTATAGAACCAATTATATTCCTTTTATTTACTTATGGTAGCTGACATTTTTCTAGCACCATGTTATAGAGCCAAAATATTGTCTTATGGTGGAACTTGTCCCAAACATCAATATTGAGCATGCCAATTTTACTTCCGCCACAGGGTATGCAGGCTGTTCTGGAATACATCAAGCACAAATATCATAACACTCCTGTGATTGTGTATGAAAATGGTGAGTACATTTCTCTCATCAATCCTTTAGTACAAGAAGCTCCATCAGGTTTGAGAACTAATTTTACTGCCAGATTTATCTAAGAATTAATTTTAGCAGTCCCTTAATTTATGCCAGAATCACTGCCAGACTTATACGAGGAAAATATAAAGCATGAAATCTATGAATTGGGAAAATGTTCTGAGTAGTTTTAACAGAGAACATCCATATTTAAACAAAATGAGGGATCCAGAGTTCAAGAAGGTTTTAAGGGAAACTGAGGGTAGATTTGATCTGGGCTTTCCATTTAATTGGAATCTTTAAATTTAGAATAAGTAATTCATTTGATGTAAGATTTTAATCGTCCAAATTCATGCCAACTGTTTGACAAAATGGCTGAGTGAAATTTAGACATTGTCTATCTTGTTTGGGAAGTAGGGTCGAGTTGACTTAAGATTATTTTTATAAATTCTCGCTTAGAAAACATCTAAGTATCATCTTTTTTGATCTGGGTAAATGTATTTTTGCTTCATTTTTAAGTTCGTCTATATGTCTTTGAAAAAACAAATTCTTAAACTGTATGCTTCAGGTCTGTATTGAATGTAGATTTGTGCTCCAAGGACAAAGCTGTCATTGGCTTGACCCCAATCTTTAACTGCATCACATTTTTACCCCAAAGGTTGTGGTTTAATGATAATAATAAAAGCCAAACACTGATAAATTTGTGTTCCTTTATATTTCTACATATGTTGATTAATGTTTCAATTTCTAGCCAATCTTTTATTTATGGTATTGTTCTTGACAGGAATTTCTGAAATCAATTCTATGACACTCCCTCAAGCTTTGAGTGACCAATACAGAGTTAACTTCCATCTTGATGTGCTTAAATATGTGCTGGCAGCAATAAGGTACATTAACAGCATACCATCTCTTGCATTCAATCATACAACTTGTAGACAACTTTTGCTCCAAAAAATTTCAATGGATTGAGGGGTAATATAAAAATGATAAATTAAATCTGTATTGTTGTTTATTGTGGCAGGAATGGATCAAACATAAATGGATACTTCATATGGTCTCTGCTAGATGATTTTGAAGTCTTTGGTGGCTACAATATAAGTTTTGGGCTTCATTATGTGGACTTCAATGACAACTTGAAGCGTTACCCCAAGCTTTCTGCTCAATGGTTCAAGACTTTTCTGCACACCAGGGGAAATAAGAAACCATTTTCTGACGCAAAATCATCTCTTCTCAATAACTTCAACGTCACCACCATCTCCTTAGAATAAGAAGCAATTGAAAGAAAGTAATGTGCAACAACAAGCTACGTTTTATCACATTGAAAAGAAAAGTAAATGATCCCTTAATGTGTAATCTAGGTTAATAACTGAAGTAGTAATAACAGTTGGAAGTGCTATTAAATGGCCGATGGGCATATATATTTTAAAGTATGAATTTCTTAATTCTAAGGATCTTAAATATTTGTTTGTATCAGTCATTTAATATTTGTTTGTATGGATCATTGGGGCATTTTAAAACTGTTTAAATCAGAAGTGTGCTCTATCTAATTGATGGACCACGGAAAACACATACCAAACAGCACTTTTAAGTTTTCTTTATAATAAGAGATTTTTAAAATATTTTAGTTTATTAACATTGATGATTATGTTAGTTTATCATCTCATACTCCACGAAGAAGAGGAAGACCTACTGGAAGCAAAAAGAGAGCAGAATTCCTCTTCATCACATCACAAGAGGAGGAAGACTTCCACACATTGCTGAGAAGATTATGCAAATGCAAAATCATGGATAGTTCGTTTTTGGATTTAATGAATTTTGAAAGTTGATATGTTTGAACTCTCTATGATTGGATGACTGTAATTCTCTGTAGGTAACTGAAAATTTTCAATGATTAATATATCGGCCTTGCTGTTTGTTGATAAAAAAAAAAACATTGATGATTATGTTCAAACATACCCAAGAGTGTCACAATAAGTATTAACTATAAGATTTTGAATAAGTTTATAATTCTATTTTTAAGTTATGTATATTTTCAATAATAACAAAAAATTTTCATGATAAATTATATAATAAGATACATAAAATCAGAGTTCTGTATTTTTTGTCATGCACATTAATAATAATGCTAGCACTTTTTGAATGTGCAATTTTGAATGAGCTTGCACATTTAATGTTTACTTATGTACACAATCTATTTACATATAACTATAATATGTTGTATACAATACAAATAATGAATATATAAAGATATTTAAAAAACTTAAAACATGTACCATTATAATATGAAAGTATATTTTGTTGTGGCATCTCATAAGCACCAACGTACTCATACTTGTATGAACTTGTGTGATTGTTTAAATAATTATTTTATATATCAAAGTTTTATATGTACATGTCATATTCCCTAGGACTCATAATTTTCTTGCATGATCCTTAGTCTCAAGGTTGGATTTATGACCATATTATGTTAAATGAACTTATGTGTGTGATGATTTGTGTGATGATTATGTTTTGAACTTGTTAGTACTAACGAATATAATTATAATCTTATTATGTTTTCACAAAATCTAAATGCTTTGGTTTGTCATTGGATGTAGTATCAGGAGTGGATTTATATGAACACTTCACATTATGTGAATACACATTTTTCAATTTACACTTTTGATATGATTTAAGATAAGAGTTGTAAAACTTATACAAAATGGCTCTAGGAAAATTCATCGTCAGCACTTCACTTTCGGTAAATTCACCGCGGGAAAATTCGCCACTATGGCGAATTCACCTCATGGAAAATTCGGCACCAGCAATTCATGGCAGTAAAGTTTCCATGAAGTGAATTTGTCATGATGGTGAATTTTTCCACGATGAGTTGTTGGTGGTGAATTTTCCAACTGTAAATTGCTGACGATGAATTTGCCTAATGCCATATAGAATACCTACCATATTAACAAACAATCAATGATCATACTTAACCTAAGATTGAAATTCAAACATGAATAATACATATTTTACTTGAAATTCCCACCTAAGATGTAAAGTAACATTCTCCGCAACATAATAAAAATAACAAACATATGTTTTAAAGTTTACAACAAAAAAGAGAAGCCATTATATCATAAGTGGACAGAGCCTTTTCCACTGAATCCAGGGCTTCTATTGATCTAATGAAAACTAAAATAGCTGGCCATCCTAATTACCCTCACTTGCTAGGCTCTAATTGAAGTTGTATCAGTGGAAGACGAGATTAGTGAGGAGAGACAACTTGAGAGACATTCACCCATAATAACTATAGGAGAAGATCTAGAGCTTGATCAATTCATGGAGACCTACAGTAAAATATTGAGAAAGCACCAGGAAGAGCTTTCCAAGCCTTACAAAGAAGGGATGGCATTTATAAATAAGATTAAGACTCAACTCAACTCATTAAACATTGGACTGATCATAAACTCCTCTCCAGGTTACTATCATGAAAGACAAGGATACAGATCATCAAAAGAGGAATTGCACTATGGGGAAGCTGAGGCGAATGAAGTAGCTTTACGGCTCTCCATAGAGTTCGCTTGAGTGTTTCTAAATAGTTTTGTGCATATCCTGCAATCATGGTACTCCACAAGAACACTTTTTATTATTGCAGGGAGGGATGTCCATACCTTCGTGAGGTGCCCAACACCATCCCTTTTGCCCCCTTCCTTCCATTTCTTTCCACGCGCCAATGCTTCACATTTACTTCGTCATTGACACCCTTTCTTGCCCACTTATTTCTTTTGTTATTTATTTTTCTCACTTTCCCTACGAGGGATGTGACACTATGTTCACTAGGTATAGTTGAACTGAATTTAGATTCTTGTTTCTTCACATTTCAGTTTTATATTTTTGTATATTCTCCACAACGGTTTTTGTTGCTTTGTTTCATTTTACAGATTTAGCACTTCAATGGAAGCACAATGATGCTACTCTACTCATCATTTGGCTAAGATCAATTTGTGGCATGTTAATCTTCTTTTTTTCCAATTGAAATCATTTTGTGATAGAGTTTATTAACATTTGGGAGAGTTAGAAGTGAGAGGAACAAAGTATTTTAGTGTTGGGGACTTAAAATTAAACTAAAAGAGGGGTAAAAATTTATTCAATCCATAGATCCAAAATTGCATTTTCTGGTTCTTCTAGAAGACACAGTGTATGGAGTGCAGCAAAAAATATGAGAGATTTTTATTCTATACAATCTTTCTGTATTACCAACGCAGATCTCTCTTGAAAGAGAGAACACGTACAAATGAACATAAATTTGTCACATCCCCCATGGTCAAAGATTAGAAAGAGGAGAAGAGGATGGGGATAAAAATGAGAAAGAAAACTTAACACATGATATTCTTATTCTTCTTTAACACTAATATGTAAATGGATGTGTAAATCAAGAAGAAATGTTATTGTGTTAAACAATATAATTGTATAGATCAGTGCTTCTTGAAAATGATGTAAGTATTTATGAATTGGTCTTTAATATTTATCGAATAAGGTAATTTGAACTTATGTAATGATTAATGTTGGGCATGCTACTATTACTTAAATAATAGAAGTAATGGAACACTTAAATTTAGAGAGTCATTTTGGGTAGTTGAATAATCTAATTTCATTTTCTTAAAATAAATTGCATGAAAATAACACAATTAGCTAGGTTATAATGTTATGTAGCTCTCTTCTAGTAAGATCTAAGAGGTTATAATGAGCTATGCCATATAATTATATCATCAAGGTTATAATCAATAGTAAGTATCAAGTACTTAATCATAAGTCCTATTGTCTGCAAGATTTAGTAGGCATGTGATAGAAGTATGTGTGATGTAATAATCAAGATAAATGAAATCAAAAGATCAAAAGTATTATTACTAATTATATTATTGAGTATGTATTGGCATATGACAATCTACTCACTATAACATTGCCAGTTGTCTTAAGAACGACTTCATCATTGATCATGTTTAAAGAAATTTTATAACTAATGTGTTATATCTTTTGATGTTCAGAGAATCTTTAAGTGGCCTTGTTTATAGAATGACATCATATATTATTATGATAATCAATATCATTGAACCATACTATAGTGGGACCTCATTGGAAGCTTTATCGAGGCTTTTGCATTAGTGTTGCATCATCACAATATTTTGATTACTATTGTCTAAGAATGTACACTATTTACCCATATTCTATTCTTAGATTGAGTATGGATTGTATGGAAACTTGTACCTAGGTATGTTTAGATCTCCATGCTTGGAGAGATATACTATGGATAATAGTATTATTGACAAAACCTAGCTAATCATAATTTTGTGGCATGAGACAACCTTAATATGTATAGAACCTTGGTGGGTTTGCAAGAAAGAATCAATGTTAGTTTGCTAAGGTTTAATTAACTCCCCTTGAGTGGAAAATCATATTATCCTTATGTATGAATTAAATGAGGATTTTTTTGTGTAGGAATTCTACATGTATGTTCCTTGAGATAAACCTTGTGAGGAGAACTACGTGTGACTTTGAGCCCATTTGGAAGCAGGCATGTAGACAATCCTTGGGTAAAAATGCCCCTATGACCGCAAGTTTGTAAGGGAGGATTTAAGGGATAACTCCAAGGTTTGTGGTCGTTCCTAAACTTGTTTGACCTTCCCTCTTCAATATGCTTTAGTCTAAGGCTAAAATTTGCATAAGATGGCTATGAATGAGTTAAGGAAACTTAATAAGTTGTATTACTAAATAATGTGATTTTGAATAATCAATTGAATGAAGTGAATGGATTTGATTACATCATAAGTCGTTATCTTTTTATGTGTATGTGTTAAGTAGAAGTCAAATCACATGGGCTCAATGCGATTTTTAAGTGTTTATGAAATTCAAATTTAGACCTATAGGACTCTATGTATAGGCTCCTAAATCACTTGATTGTGAATGCATATCTAGATCCAATTGACCAATACTTTTGAAGTATTGTAATGTGTAGACTATGTGTATATGGCTATAACAACCCCACATATGATAATTGAGTATGATATTGGAGCAATAGTAGGTTTCCATTGGATTGTAACAATGACTAATACCTAGAGCTACTATTGTATCTTATGAACTAGCCAAAATTCACTTGTATCATGGAGGTGAAAGATTGCGCCCAAGCATTATCCTAGATGTGATATTGGAGTAGTTAACTTAGTTGTTACCCCCACAAAAACTAGAGTTGGCAATTGCATCAAGAGAGTTAGCGAGTAGTCACCTATAGCATAAAGGTGATTGATGACATGTACCACTAATATTATGAAAGGGTTTGTTGGTAATATCACCAAGGTGACTAGGTGGTATATATTGAATGCTACTCCTTTTTGGGTGAACAAATTTGTTGTCAATGGCCTAGGGGAAATAAACATATGAATCCACCAACTCAATGGCTTTGTGAATCATGTGAATCTTGTTAATGGCCTTGTGTGAAGTGTTTTTTATACTTACCCCTTGATCGATGATGATTGCAAGTAGTATGGGATACTTTTCCATCATCATGAATAGCATATAGAAGATAGAAGAAATGGATGGGACCCATAGTGTAATATGGGATGCACCAATATTCCTTTTCTAGTTGGGATCCACTAAAAGGGTAGGTCTTAGTCACTCATTGTGTATATGTTAGTAATTGACTATACTTGTGTAAATGGTCTTGAGCATTCTGCATATTTTTATACTAATTCCCTTGCCAATTATGATATCAAGTAGTATGGGATGTTTGATTATCATTATAGATGGCATTGGATTGGAAAAAGTATGGAACCAATAGTGTAGTATGAGATGCACCAACATTTGTTTTCATATGAGATCTATTTATGAACTTATGTACTTGTGAACCAAGTAGTGGGATGTTGTATGCAATAGGTTGCATCCATTTCCACTTTACCAATCTATCTTTATGTAACCATGTGGTGTATGTGTGGATTGTTCACATTGGATATATGTGGTGTATGCTTAATCTACTCACTAATGCAATTGTGATATGTGTTTGAATTAGTCACTATGGTATTTGTGATGTTCATATGAGCAAGTCATTGTTGTACTTGTGATGTGTGTATGAGCTAATCATTGTTGTATTTGTGATGTGTATGAGCTAATCACTCTATGTAGAAATGCGATATGCTTGACCTTGGGTTTTTTGAATGATATTGACCCTATTTGGTTTTGTGTGTTTGTATACTAATTATTGGCATGAAACCAACACTTGACTCAAATGTGTTATCATTTTAGTGTAAACTGACTAATTTAAAAGTATAAGTTTAATTAGAAGTCGTGATTTTAAAAGGAGATCAAAGATCTCATACAAGAAAAAAGGATGAACTCTTTTCATCATTGATGTATGAACTATAAAGTCGTTGATTTCCAAAAGGAATATGTAGACTAGATTATCATGGATGAACCCTCAAGGTTTTGGTTTGAGTCTAAGGATGAGCTTAACATTGGGAGCTGCTTTATCACCTTTGAGTGTAAGCATAAGTGGTGGTGCAGAATTGCCACCACCATGGTGATTGGAGGTTATGAATTCAATCTTTTTAGATTAGATGGAAAATTCATGGTCGATTAAGTTGGTAATGGTGTTACAAATTTCATTTTACAAATTTGATATTGTTAATTTTCAGGCAGCTTTAATCCTTTGAGTTCCGATGCATTTTTAAAAAAAATTATCGTTCTTGCCAGGTTTAGTGCTTTTTGAGTGTTGTTGGAAGCCTATGTTCAATTGATGTGGTACAGGATAACCTTGAATTTGTTTTCTGTGCTTGAATTTTGGATTCAAGTTCAAGGGTAGTATGTGTTGCGATCATTAGTATGGTTTGGGTAGTATGTGTTGCAATCATTAGTATGGTTTGTTATTGTCTTCATTAATAGTAATTATCTTGATATGCATTTAACCTTCACCCTGCTCGCCATAATACACATTATAATAGCAAGATTCCAATATCATATACAGGAATCCATATATTTTTTTGGGTTTTTGCAGTGGTTGAGATCCACACATTTTTGAAAAACTAAACTTATGTTTTCTTTTGGTTTGTTTGTCAGATGGACAGTGCAACTTCTGATCATTAATGTTGGGAAAGGCCTGAAATTAGACAGCGTTTGGAAAATTCAAATATACAGACAGAAAAACTCAATATGACTAAGAACCAATTTCTTTCATTCAGATGTCAATATCTCTACAAACAATTAGTTTAAGAATACACAGGAATAATTGTTCTTAACCCTGTCATTAAATTCCTATTCTATCAAATCCAACCCTGTTATTAAATTTCTATTCTATCAAATCCAAAATCAGAAGCAGCGAAGAATTGTTTGTTAATAGAATAATCAAGAAAATGAGATAACGCATACGACAAATTCATCATCAACAATTCACCGAAAAAAATCACTGTAACAAACATCTACCATGCATAAACACCCAATAATCACTGTTCATAATGATTTCCATGCACTAATGTCCTGTCATCTGTCCTACCATGGATTAAGATCCGAAGCTCATTTACTTCACTCAGACATCCTTCTGCGCATGATTATCTGATTTACTTTACCATAATATTTTTGAAATCCAAAGACTACAATGTAGCTTCAATATTTTTTATTTTCCTCAAACAAACAATGAAACAAATTAGATCAAATCTAAAAAATAAAATATATAATGAATTTATGACCAGCTCTCAGCTAGTATCCCTTGCACACCTCGTAATCTTAGTGCATGGTCTTGTGTAAGGATTGGCCTGTTTAGCAAGACAGCTGTAATAAGGTCTACCACTCCTACCGCATGGAACACTATCACGAACCAGAGCACCATAACTGATATAAGTCCTCCTCCTCCTCAGATTCCTCCTGTTAATTTCACTGTCCATTAACATCTCTACCTCTGGAAAATAATCCCCAATTCTTCCATTGCACTTTGCAGAAAAAGTATTGAATTCATTTCAAACATCCATTACTTTGTTCATGTCATCTTCACTCCACATAAATCCATCAGTGGTCTCCAATGCAGACATGAAAACAACCAGTAGCAGACTGGCTGCAATTAGATTTGAAGCAGCCACCATCACTGAACAAATTGTTCAGAACCAGAAACCTCACTTGGTTTCTTTCTTCTCACAAATGAGGTTTTGAGCATGTTTAGAAGACTCTTATTTTAAGTGAGTGTTGGATAAATATTAAGGTATATGAATAGGTATATAACAAATTTACCGTTAGCAATTTATTAAGGTTAAATTCATCACCAGCAATTTATTGTGGAAAAATTCACTTCATGACAAATTCACCATTGAGTAAAATTCACCACAACAATTGACCGCAACCTAAAACTAACCCATTAAAAAATTAAAAAATCAAAGTTTTGAAAATATATATTAAAAAATATTAATGTTGTTCAGAATATATTTTATTAATGGGGTTAGGGAAGGTTGGTCACGAGGTCTAGTCTCCCCCACTTCCCTTGTACCAAGGGCACGTTAAAAAGTTTACCAAATAAACTGCAATTTATAGGGGGTTGTGCTACCCTATTCTTGCACTCTAATAAAAAATATATATATTTTATTAATGTTGTTCACAATATATTTTTTATGATATTTATTAATTAATTGAAAATCATAATATAAAAGATTTTTTATTTTTATACATTATATCCACTCTTATATTATTCAAATATTTTTAAACAATTTAATATTTTCAAATAAAAATTCAAATATATTTACTACAAATTCACCATTTCCATGATTAAGATGAATCTATAATATCATAAAGACTCCTACAACCAATTATTCTCTGCAATTTTAAATGTTGATTTTTAGCATTTAAGGAGGCAAGCGGAGGCGAGACTAGTCCTCTAGAAGTTGCTGACAGGCCCAAACTGTGAACAACCAAGAAACCTGAAGCGGAGAGAATAGATCTCAAGACCTATATGGGACAAACCCAAAGCCCTTAACCAACTACGCCACCCCATCGAGCTTGAAAATAATTTATTGTTTTTAAGTGTATTAATAAAAATATATAATTGAGATGGTTTGTTGGTAAAAAAATATGTCTTGAATTAAATAATTTTACTATGGAGAAAATGAAAAAATTGCTCTACAAGTGGCTTAGAGGGAGTTGTCTTGTGCAAGGTTTCGCGCGTGTGGGTGGAGGAGGCTAGCTTTTGTTGTTGGGGATTGTATGGTGTCTAGGGTTCGACTTTGGTGGTGTCCTTCCCTTGCTATGAAACCTTCTTTCTTCTACCCTTGCTCATGCAAGTTTGGTCGGGTGTTGTCAGTGTTTGATGGATGGGGATTTGGACCCCCTAGCAGCATCCCTAAAATCCAAAATGAAGGACCAGTCAAGCAACCCAAGTCATTTAAGAATATTGTGGTTGGTGAGAAGGTGGTTTTTTCAATGGGGGCTAAATTTGTTGTTGAGACAGACGGTGGTGGCGGTGATAGGGGAGGCGAAAGAGGTAAGTGCTCCCCTGAACCTCCTAAAGTTGACATTGTTTCTCTGAATTTTGTTTTAAGAAAGGCCTTGTGTGAGGAAGATGTTAAACTTAAAAAATGTCAGTACTCTTTTTTGTTTTCATGGACATTAATAGAGTCCCAACCAGGAAATATATGGATACAAGTGGTTAACTGATGTATGGGGTAAGAAACTGGGAATCCACTTCTCTTACTGTAGGATGATTCAAAGGGGCTTATTTGTTATTTTTCTCAAAAGTCACCAAATGCAAAGTCAAGTTTTAAATAAACAGTTTTGGAGCATTGGTAAAAACGTTTTTAGGGCATTGTCTTGGTTGACAAAGGCCCTAAAAGAAGAAATGTTAGCTCTTTCGAGCCCTAAATGGGTTGTGATAAGAAATGTGCCACCAAGAATCTGGAACTTCCCTATTTTGTTGGAACCCTATGGGTGAGTGTTCAGAATGGATAACACTAAATCTACCCTTCCGCACACAGACGCAAGGGCTCTAGTTTCTATTCTCCCAGGGGTCGATATCTTGGATAGCATGTTGTTAAAACTTGACAATGGTGACATTGAATGTGTCTTGGAGGTGCTCAATGGCCTAAATGCATGCTACCTCTGTCGGAAGGAGGGGTGCCTGAGAAGAAATCATCCATTGATAACAAAGAAATACCCTGGCTTGAAGCCAACTATGGGTGACAACCGACAAAACCCTTTTGCGTCGAGGGCGGAAATATCTTTAAAATAGTTGGAATCATGGGCTTGGAAAGTGAAGAAACCATGCATTTTAACCCTAACAGTCTTGAAAAATGAACACCTTATCTGAAAACTGGGGGAAAACAATGAGGTTGCCAAAACTCTAAATGAAGGTTTGGGAAATGGCTTGGAAAATGTTAATCCCATTAAAGAAAACCCTTGGAAAAACAATGAGATTGTGAAAACCCTAAAAGAAAACTTGGAGGAAAATAGTGAGGATCCCGAATTGGAATCCTTAATGGGGGATGAAGTCTCTGAAATTTTATTTAGAAACATAGACATGAATGAAGATGGTGAAATTATGAAAATATGGAAACTATTGGCCTCAATGATGGTCTTGAAGCCAATGAATTAGAATATAAAAGTGGTATTGGAGAAGAGGATAAAGAAGGGGAGGAGAGAAATATCACCCCCTTAGAAGGCATAAACATTCTAGCCCTAGAATATCAACAGATAAACCTCAAATTCCAATAATCCTAGAGGACCCTCTTGTGGGAACCAACCACAACCAAGATACCCTTATCAATAAGGGAATTAAAAAGAATGTGCAACAATTAGTATTGGATAGATTAAAAAGCAACATTAAGGAAAATGAATTGTTAAAAAATTGTGAGCCCAAGAATCAAACCTACTTCTTGAAAAAATTTAAACTATACAACGATGAAAGTGACAAAAGTGAGTGAGTGTCTAGCAAGGAAAAGTCGACTAAAATAAAGGAAATTATTTTTGCATTTGAAATCAATATGCAACCCACCCTTACCCAGCAGGACCGTACCACTGATGGACTGATTGCAGGTCTTTTTGTTGAGTGGAAAGGGAAGGAAGAAGGATCTAACCTCATTAGCCCATGTAATCAATGCATCGATGATACTCCGATGGGTAGGGGTGAGAAGTATGTTAGTCCCAAGATGATGTAAAATAAGGAAAGGAAAATCTATACAGAAGATACCCCACCCTTAACTAAATTATCCCAAGAAGAACATATTATTGGGAAAAGTTCCCATGCTTTCCAGCCAAAATCTAGCAGTGTTGACCCTCAAGGGGATTCTGCACCCTCAAATGGTGCAAAGGATGTGGCTCCTGAGGGAGTCACTCAAGGGGATATGAATTACAAATTTGAACAACCCCACAAGCCTAGGGGAAAGCCAAGAAAAGATAAAGAATTTATAATCCCAACAGGGAAAGGAAATCTAAAAGTCGTCTCTAATCAAAAAGGAAAAATAAAAGTGCAATCATCCTAAGCCCGATGGCCAAAAGGATAGAAGTAGAACCTAAGGTGCCCAAGTTCTTTCAAAATTTCATATTTGAAAAGGACCCTACCAACAACACTAAATCTAATGACCCTTAACTACATCTCGTGGAACATAAGGGTACTATAATCTCTTGATAGGAAGCAAGTAGTACGAAGATTCCTCAATCAATGCAAAGACAAGAATGTGGTGATCTTGCAAGAACTTAAATATATTGGGTTTTCATTTGAGACTAGCCTCAACTTCATCTGGAGGGAAGCCTCCCACTTTTCCACTCAACATGAGAAGGGAAAAGGGGGGGCTTCCATTCTCATCTCAAAAGATTGGAGTCAGTTTATCTTTGGATTTGGGACCTCCCCCTACAACAAGTTGGTCTAGATTACCCTGACAAGGGAGAACTACTCATTTGGGATCTACGTTATCTATGCTCCAAATGAGTATGGAAAAAGAATCAGGCTTTGGAAGTGGTTTTGTGACCTAGAGGATGTCCCCTAGATCCTAGGAGGGGACTTCAATATGATCAAAAATCAAGAAGACAAGCATGGAAGTGTGGATTTGGAATGGAAGGGTAATGATAATTTCTTTTGGTTGAAAATGAAATCAAAGTTGAAGTTGGTTGATCCCATTGAAGGGAAAAAAAAGACTTTCCCAACATATTTCATGCATGGTGCAATGCTCAAAAAGGTAACAAAAGGATCTACTATCGCCTAGATAGGTTTTACCTTAATATTGGACCATTTCGTTCCAGATTCACTTAGGGATGGTTGTAAAATTGAAGTGCACCCATATACACTTTTTGGTCATCACCCTATAAATATAAGGGTGCTCCTACAAAAGGGGCATGGGAGTGAAAGAAAAAGGGGGGGCTTCCTCCTCAACACAAGTTTGGTTTATGATAGTGATTGTGTGGATGCGATGAAGTCACTCAAAAATATAAACCTTTGGATGTACAAAGAGTTAAGTGCCATTGATAGTTTGGATTTGAACACAAAAGGGTGGAATCACTATTTCGAATGGTTGGAAAAAAGAAGGCCTTAAGTAGAAACGGGAAGGAAGGGCTCCTCCAAGAGGAGTTGTTGTAGGCTGAAGCTTGCCTTCAGAAAGAGCCAAAAGATTAAGTCCATGGAAAAAAAATTAGAACTATCAAACACTCCCTAAGAAAGCTACAAAACTTAAAAATCTAAGGGCTCAATGAGATAAGATCCAAACTCAACTAGCTTGAGAATGGAGATAAAGGATCAAAATTCTTCTTTACATTTCTAAAGGAGGAGAATATTAAAGAGCATATTGAACAAGTTCAAATTGAGGGGATTTATTTCATCGATCAAGAAGACATTAAAGGTCACTTCTTCAATTTTATAAGAACTTGTTCACCTCTGAAACAATGTGGAGGGTTGCTCTAATGCAAGGGAGCTAATAAAAGGCATTATTCCAAAAAAGTTAGAGGATAAAGAAGCAAGCGAGTTGTGCAAGGACATCTCCAAAGAAGAAATTAGGAAAGCAAATAACTCCTTGCAGAATGACAAAACTCTTGAAGCAAATGGTCTTTCAACTGAATTCTACAAGGTATTTAGTGATTGGGTGGTTGGTGATCTATTCCTACTGTATAAAGAGGCCTTGGAATTGGGCTCCCTAGGGAACAATATAAACAAGCGCATCATAAAATTGCTTCCAAAGGAAGGATAAAAAATATAGAATAGGAATTAGAGACCAATAACCCTGTTGAATGTGTCCTATAAAATCCTAGCTAAGCTTTTGGCAAGAAGACTAGTAAACATTTTTCCAAGGTTTATCAACAACACCCAAATCGGGTTCATCAAAGGAAGGTACATTCTTGAGAACTTGAATACAAGTTGGGAGGAAATGGAGTGGAAAAGGACCTCCAATTAGGACACAGAAATGGTGTTGCTTGACTTTGAGAAGGCCTACATATGACAAGGTGGAATGGGCTTCTATCAGATTGATGTTGGAGGCCTTTGGTTTTTCGAAATCATTTTTCAATATGGTGGTCACACTCTTCAAGGATGTGGTGGCCCAGGTTGATGTCAATGGCTCCCTTATAGAATAATTGTCTTTGGAAAGTTCAATTAGACAAGGTTGCCCCCTGGCCCCTACCTTGTTTGTTATTTCCTTAGATGCATTAAACTACATCCTCAAGATCAATGGTGCCACACAAAACGTAAAGGGAATAATTTTTCCTAATCAAAGTGAATTACTTAATATTCAACTCGCAGATGATACAACTATTTTCCCTTTGTTGAATGAATCCAATTTATCTAATTTAATGGAGAATCTTGACACATTTTGTTCTTCCTCAGAAGTAAAAATATCCCTCTCTAAATCCATTATATGTTGGGATGGCAAGAGAAAAATCCAAACTAGCTTTCTCGGTTTGGTGTGTAATACGGAGGACCCCAAAAGCAAGTTAGGTATTTGGGCATACCCTTTATGGTCTATCCAAACCTAGGAGAGATGTGGCTTTGGATCCAAGGGAAGATTGATAAGAAAACTGGTAAATGGAATAGGCAATTTCTATCCTTGGTAGGGAGAGTTCAAGTCTACCAGAAAATAAGTTCATCCTATAGTCAGTATTTTGGCTCAGTATAGCTATTTAGTAGCTATCAAGTGGATGAAATTTAGACAAAAATAAGGAGGTTCTTGTGGTCAAATGGGAAAGGTTAGAAAAGAAGCATTTTTTGAGGTGCGAGTGGTTTTGCTTAAGTAAAGCAGAAGGTGGGATAGGTCTCAAGGACCTAAACATGCAAGTGATTGCATTGGTAGCCAAATGGCTCTTCAAAGCACTTAAGGGAGAAGAGCCTTGGAAAATCTTGGTCAGGAACAACATACAAAGGGAAACTCCCAAACATGCAAAGGCCTAGAAAGGACTCCCCCTGAGTGACCTTCTTAGCAGCCATCACCCTATAGCCCCTAAAGGGTCGGTGGTGTTCAAGAGAATCTAGAAAGCATGGGAGCATGTTAAGGAACATATTATAAACTCTAAATTCTTCATGAGTTGTACATTTTCCACTCACATGTAAATTTGGTGGAATCTTGTGCATAATGGTAAACCTCTGACACTCTTGTAAGGGTTCTCAACCAAGAATTGGGATAACAGATGCATAAAGACCTTTTATGACATCTTTGAAGAGGGCGGTTAAAATACTAGAACCAACTAAGTGCAGATTTGAACTTTCAGCAACCAATTGGATAACTTATTCATTCTAAAAGAATCATGTAAGGAGATATCCACCCCAAACAAATATTTACATAACACAAAGTAGTATAAAGATTTTAAATGGAGTGAGGGCACCAAACTCACCAAACAATGCAAAGATAGTATACAACACACTCACTAATCAACAGGAAACCTTTAACCACCTAAACAAGGTCTGGAACTCCAGGTTGAACAAAAATGAATGGTTAGAAGTAATAAGAAACACTTGGTCAAAATTAATTGAACCAAAGAAGGCTTGCTTCATATGGCTCCTAGCTTTGCAGAGACTGCCTTGTAAGATAAGGTTTGATGACATAGAAATTTGCAACCTTTATAGAGTGTTGGAAACAATAAGTCACATTTTATTTTAGTGTATATATGCAAAGGAAGCTTGGAACCTATTTTTCCAAAATCAAGACATTTGGGATGCTAAATGCAAGCCCAAACCTAATATAATTCTTTCATTAAAAAATAATAAACTTGGGAAAGATCTAACATTGTTCTAGATCTGTGTGTCTACTAAAATTCTTTGGGGTATTTGGAAAGTGAGAAATGTTGAAAAATTTAATGGGGCAAAGAGGACACTTACTTAGTCTAGTAAAAGGTCGCATTGTATAATACTGATGTGCAAGTTTCAATGACAATAAAAGTCTCCAAATTCAAGTTCCTAAAGTTTTTGGAGGAAGGTACAATGCAAATCAAGCTTTAGGAGGTCAGTTTTGGACACAATTGGTGGCACACTACCAAAATATTCCTTAGGGCCTTAGATGTCTTCCAAAAAGAATTTAATGAGAGGGTGTGTAAAGATAGTCAAGGTGAGGATTTTCCACCATTTATCAGCATTGAGGACTTTAGCAGGGATGAAATTGAAGCAATGGGTGCCTTATTGAGGATGAAGGATCCAGATCGTAGGGAGGATGTAGCAAATTGAGGGATCAGTTTGGCTCCTTTTTGACAATCAAGGTTCCTTTTTGATAAGGTTTACTTCCTTTTAGATAGTGGAGAACAGTGCCTTCAACTTTAATCTATCTCAAGTGGCGATCATTGTGGTCTATCAGCACAATGGTTCTTTTTGTCAACATAGTGGCTCCTTTTGCAATGCGAAGAATGTAAAACATTTGTTTAATATAAAGCTACAATGCAAAACTATGGTGTAATGTAAAGCAATACTATACTATATATGTAACTTGTAATATGGGGCATGAAGAAGATGCAGTATTTTGGTTGGGGTTTGTCACATGATGTAAATCCACTAATGATATTGTATTCATGTTGTTCTTACGATATCTAATACAAAAAAATTGTCTTTATTTTTTATTTTTAAATAATTTATTATTAAAAGATCAATAAAAAATTACTTTAAAAGAAATAAATTTTATTCTTCACTTTTGTTTAACATCTATTTTAACCTATTTGTTTTAATAAACATTATAACAATCTCTTATATCATTTGGTATGAAATTTGAGGTTAATCTTACAATTTACTACAAATTAAGTCTTCTTAGCCTCCAATGACAAATACACTTTAATAGCTTTAAACTATTTGAGTAGCTTGTACATCATCATGCCTTTATTCTATCCACCAAAAAATATTGCATATGGTAGTGTATACAATGTTTAAAGTTGATTTTTCCATATCTAACACCTACCCTTTCTACTTTAGTTCACATCCCTATCCCTTTTCATATTGAAAAAATCATAAATTGTCATGAAAACAATTTACTAAAGCGATGGTTAAAATATGTAAACATGAGAGAAAGAAACAAGAGAAAAAAAAATAGCACATAACAAGTGCCAATCGACACAACACAGTATTGTAGAGGCAATTGCTACACATTGTTATCCCTTAAGTTTGGTTGCATAAGTTGTTTAGGGGAAATACATGATAGTAAGTCCATTCTCTATTGTAAGGTGATGTTTTCATTTATTTAACTATACTCCCCAAATCTAGCTCACTACAAATGTGTCTAGATCAAAATTGGAAAATACATGCATTCCACATGTGTTACTCTGTGTAGGGATATGTCACTCCTACTGATGTGGTAAAATCAAGTGGATTGTGGTAGGGTTTTTAGAGAACTACCTCCTTCATGAGGGAGAAGTTTCTAAAATGTAGGAAAATATATGTTGGAGGAGTTATTATATCATTTGTTGGTTACTCCCTTCATGAGAAAGGAGTGCTTAATGAAGGATAAAGATGTCAAGTTATTCTATATTGATAGCAATATAAGTACTTCCTCTTGAGAATCTTTGAAAATGTATACTATTGGTGATCCTTGTATGAATGTTCACATGGTAGCCAATATGGTATCAACTTCTTGACTAGTGTTCACAAGGAAGTTATCAAAGTGAAGAGACTCTACCTCAAATGACACCTTGAGTTGTTCTAGTTTGATAGTAAGAAAGCAATCACTTTGTTATTGGACTCATTATATGGCTTTTTCTTGTTCTTTCCCAATAAGCTAAAGAGGGGAATTTTTTCTCTTAATTCCTATAGAGTGATTTCAATCTAATATTCCTTTATGTCTAAACACATGGGTGTTATATGGTAGATTTTTCCAAGTGAAAAGAGATATGAATAGGAATAATTTAGAGGATGTTTGTTTGATTATTTTCTATTAACTTGGATGTGATTGAATTTTTAGTTATATATTTTTTTCTTACTTTTGTTTGATAGATTATTCTTTCATTGGTCAAAATCTATGTTTAGAACCTTTGGTTCAAATATGAAAGGACCTCAAAGTTTTATGTTGTTTTTTTTCAATCAATTGAATGTTCACAGAGTGAAGATTACAACTAATATAAATGTTAAAATGAATAATTATAAATCAAAAATATTGCAACTAATCTATGATTTTTATTTTATTTTTTGGATTCTAATGCCTTTCAAGTGAATCTAGTATAAATGCTAATTATACATTGAAATTAAACATTTTTTTTGGTATTTTATCTATCTTGTGTGCTTGCATACAAAATAATGAGATTATTCTACAAACTCAATAAAAAAAATAACTAATATCAACTTATTTTTCATTTTTATTCCAGGTATATTTTTTACAAGTATAAAGCAAATATGATCAAGTAGATTGATTAAATATGTTTGAATTGTGAAAAAAATGAGCCTCGAGATCAAACAATGAACAAAGACACCTTCCATGCAAGAGATCTACAAACAAAGAATTGTTATATTCCTCAACAAGAAAAAGTTGCAAAATGAACCTCAAGAATCTTCAAGGAAAAAAAGAGTTCTTAAAGGTTGAGATTTCTATCAAAGGCTTGATAATACAATGAGGGTTGAGTGTTATATAGGAGCAACCGTAAATGGTAAAGGGATGAGATCATTTCAAGTTTCAACATCTCATGCAATGAGACAAAATGATCTAATAATAGCTCTCTAGTTAGCATAGTAAATCACTCCTAAGTTTAGCTTAAGTGCATGAGAATAAATTAGAATAATAATTAATTAAAGATTAATTAATTATTAGCTAATGCATGATTATTCTAACACCCCCCCTTAAGATGAACTTAGGGAGTAGATAAAAAGCCTAAAAAGAGAATGCATGATGGTTCTCGACATATAAGGCCTGGTGAAGTACCCATGTACAAACAATCTAATCTCTCACAACTGGAGAAAAGGAAAAAACCACATGGGAAAACTCCTCTCCAAAAGAGAGAAAGGTGAATGAATGATTGAAAAATCCTCCAAATCAGGGTGAAGGACTAAGAAGCCTCCAACCAAAATAATTTTCCCAAAAAGAGAGGAACATGTAAAACAGCGTTAAAGCACAAAGAAGTTGTAGATTGTTGTCGAATGATGACTAATATATAGTGTTGAAATGAAGAACCTGTTGAAATGCATAAGACAACTAGGGGGTTGAATCAGTTGTACCAAATTACTTTTACTTCTAACCTTAATTAATTCCACTTTAACTTTAATCTATTATTAAGTATAAACATGAAATGCAGATAAAAGAAAGCAAACACCAGAGATACCAGATTTATGTGGAAAATCCAATGAGGGAAAAATTGCGGTGAGGATTAACTCACAATATAATAGTAATGCAAAAACCGAATATAGAGGCTCACTCCCAGAGGGGTCACTACCCAAAAAGGACTCATTGTTCAGATACAAAGGCTCACTTCCTACAGATAGGACTCACTGTCCAGAAGGAGGCTCACTATCTACAAATAAAGAAAGATAATAGAAAATCCAACACAACAGGTTCCACACATTCACAGCCTGATCAAAGGATTGCAGACACCATCAACTCACTTCTTTTAGGAATCTAACACATCAAAGTAATGTTGCCTTGTTTCACTTTCACACATGCTACTTTTCACACATGTTTCACACACTTCACACTTCATGATTTCAATTCACAACATCTTGACTTGTATTTATACCATCTTCGATATTGAAAACTTTCTCCAAGGTCAACTATACATCCTTTATATTTTACAAATTAAAATTAGGTTGGTGGCTCAACATTACCACAATGGATAAGAATGAGAGTGGACCAATTACATACTTAATTAGGACCCAAACAACATCTTGGATCAATCACACGCTTCCTTAATCGATGCTTATTCTCCATGTAACGTGTCAACACTAGGTCAACCAAACCTAATGAAAAAACCAAAGAACTTTGAGGTATGCACATCCACAGCAAGATGATGACACGTGGATCACACAACACGCTTCACCAAACACTTGAACACTTCTTAGAAACCTTTGAATACATCCGTAGCAACTGCAACAATTTTTATACACAGAGCACTCTTCAATAGTCTAATCGAATTGTGCAGACTCACACAGTAGCTCTAGAATAGGTCTTCCAGAGCACCAAATTATGAGCACGTTTTCCAAAAGATAGATGACATCATTATTAACCTTCTTCTAGATCCTCAAGATCTGAGATAAACCACCAGAAGATTGTGGAGTAGAGACATCTCTCCTAGTCCACAAACAAACAGTTCTACCAAATCGGTTCACACACCGATGAACACATATTTCACTCTCCATCAACCCAAAAGCTAAAACTCAAGATATATTATCCATTTAAACCCATAAAAAATACTACAAATCTACACAGGCATAGGATCAATACAAAAGAAATGTAGAGCACGTTATTGGAGCACACTCAAAACACACACACACAACTATGTCTTCATTGTTTATTATTTTTCTCAAAAGCACTTGACATCAACACACCTGCAACACCATAAAGATAGCTCCATGTACTCTCAACACTTCTACCGTATCTCAACTATACATGTACCACATGCAATCACTCTAAACTGTGTTGACATCAAAGACAACAGTTAAGACAACACCACCAAACACATTTATACTTGCAACAATCTCCCCCTTTGTCATTTATGGCAACACATGATGTGAAAAACCATCAAAGATAGCATACACACTCTCCTTCTTCTTCTTCCCTTTCAAATTTTTCACATGACTCTCTCTCCCCCTTTGACATCAATGGAAAAGAAATTTTTTGCATGAAACTTATGCCATATAAAGCTTTGATCACTCCCCCTTAAGATTCCACCCACATATCATACTGTAACAATGATACTCTCTACTCTCCCTGGGGAGTAGACCTCAATCATCAGTCCAGACAAATGGAAATATGTAGATCCATTATACTTACGCACCTCCATGTGCACCTAGTTTAAGGAAGGAAGGGCAATAACCCCTAACTTCCCCCTGAGATGCTCAAAAGTATCCTTTGGAAGAGTCTTAGTAAACATATTTGCAATCTAATCCTTAGTAGACACATATTCAAGTTTGACTTCATTTTTTAATACCTTCTCCCTTAAGAAATGATATTCGATAGATATATGCTTTGTCCTAGAATGCATCACCGGATTCTTTGAAATGTTTATTGCACTTGTATTGTCACAAAAGATAGGGATGGGCTCATCACATATCACACCTATATCCTTCAATGTTTGCTTCATCCAAAGTACCTACGTACAATAGGATGTTTCTCCAATATACTCAACTTATGCAGTGGACAAAGAAACTAAATCATGTTTCTTGCTTAACCATGAGACCAATATTCCTCCAAGAAAGAATGCACCACGACTTGTACTCTTTTGGTCATCTACACAATTGGTCCAATCTACATTAGTGTAGGCATTCAAGGTGAAATCAATATCCTTAGGATACCATAGGCCATAATCTGGAATCCCTTTTAGATATTTGAATATCTTATTCATAGTTGTAACATGTGTCTCTTTAGGTTCTACTTGAAATGTGACAACCAAACATATTGGATGCATGATATCCAATATTTTAGTAGTAAGATATAGCAGTCCTCCAATCATAGATTTGTACATGCTTTGATCAACTTTAGAAGAATCATCATCCTTACTCGGTTTGCATCCGGTTACCATATGGGTACAAACCGGTTTGGAATCATCCAATCCAAACTTCTTCAGCAATTCTTTAACATACTTAGATTGTGAAATGTATATTGCCTTGTTAGTTTGATTCTTTTGATGTCCAAGGAAGAAATTCAACTTACCAATCATAGACATCTCAAACTCTTTCTGCATCTCCTCTGCAAATTTCTTGCACATACCTTCATTTCCTCAAAAGATAATATCATCAACATACACCACAACTATCAACAATATGTTGCTTTCAACTTTGAAATAGAGATTGTTGTTTGTGGAGCCTTTTATGAACCCTTGTTGTGTCAAATATATGTCCAACCTTGCATACCATGCGTTGGGAGCCTATTTAAGTCCATATAGTTCTTTTTTCAACTTGCAGACCATGTCTAATTTTTTTGATAACTGAAATCCTTTTGGTTGTTCCATGTACACCTTTTCTTCCAATTCTCCATTCAGGCATGCAGACTTAACATCCATCTAGTACACTTTGAAATCTTTATGAGCAGAAAATGCTAAAAACATCTTAATGGCCTCCATTTTTGCCACCGGGGAAAATATCTCTTCAAAGTCTATTCCTTCAATTTGTGAATAACCTTTGCATACGAGTCTTGATTTATTTCTTACTACTTCACCATCTTCATTCAACTTATTCCTAAACACCCATTTTGTACCAGTTGCATTCTTGTTTATTGGTCTAGGAACCAGTTCCCATGTTTGATTCTTCTCTATTTGTTGTAATTCCTCTTTCATTGCTCTAACTCAATTCTCATCTTTGCATTCCTCACTCATAGTCTTATATTCTATCTTAGAAATTAAACAGAAATTTACCTCTACCACTTTACTTCTTGTCTTTACACCTTCACTTATATCTCCAATTATCGATTCCTTCAGATGATTATTTTGTACATATTTAGGAGTCTTAGGAGCAGGTTTTGGAATCTCCTCTTCTTGTATTTATCTACAAATAGGATCATCTAGTTCAAATTCACTTATTTCAACTGGTTTGTGCATAGCTTCATCAACTTTTACATTTGCACTTTCAACTATTTTCCTCATTCTTTTATTAAAGCATCTATATGCTTTGTTGTTAGTTGAATATCCAAGAAAAATGCCTTCATAACATCTTGCATCAAAATTTCTAAGGTTCTCATCATCTCTTTTAATGTAACATTTGCTTCCAAACACCTTAAAGTACTTAACGGTAGGAATCTTTCTAGTTCATAAGGAGTCTTTGTGTTGTTACCTTTGATCTAAACTCTATTAAGAATGTAAAAAGCGGTGTGGATTGCTTCTATCCAATATACATCAGGAACATTTTCCTCTTTCATCATAGTCCTTGCAGCCTCTTGAACAGTTCAGTTCTTCCTTTCTACAACTCCATTCTACTAGGGAGTTCTAGGAGCAGAGTAATGTCTCTTTATACCATGCTCTTCACAAAATGCATTAAACTCACCAAAAGTGAATTCTCCACCTCTATCAGACCTTAAACATTTGATTCGATTCTCAAGTTTACTTCATTCTCTACTCTTTCTTTGAACACTTTGAATCTATCTAGATCTTGAGCTTTATCCCTAAGAAAAGTAACTCATGATGTCATTCTAGAGTAATCATCAATCAAGAGCATAAAATACATGTCACCATTAAGGCTTCTTGTTCTTGTGGGACCACAGAGGTCTATATGAATCAATTCCAACATTCCAGTAGATGATTGTTTTCTTCCTTTAAAATTGCATTTTATTTGTTTTCCCAACTGACAACTTATGCAAACAGAATTGGTAGGCTTTGTGATTATAAGAAGATCCCTAACAACTTCTCTTGAATTAATCCTGATCAATTTGTCAAATTTTACATGTCTCATCCTCTGGTGCCATAACCAACTTTCATTAACTTGAGAAACAAAGCATTGCCCATCACCACTCTTAAGTTGATAGATGTTTCCATAAGTTCTTCCTGCAACTACCACAGTTCCAGACCCTTTTCTCATCTCACAAGTGTTACCTTGAAACACAAGCTTAAATCCTCTACTACACATTTGTCCAACACTCAAAAGATTATGCCTTAAGCCCTTAACATAATAGACATCATCAGTACTATGTTTTCCATCAAGACTAATTATTCATTTTCCAACAATATTAGCACCAAAATCATCTACAAACATAACTAATCTTCCATCAAACTTTTCAAGTTTAGTGAACTTATTTTTGTCTTTGGTCATATGATTTGAACATCCACTATCAATTACCCAATAGTCTTCATCCTGTCTAGCATCAAAGGTAGTAACCAGAGTACCTTCCATCTCATCCTTCTTGTTCTCTAGACCAAATTCTCTTGCACATCTTCCATGGTTAGTAGACACGGATTTATTCTTCAAGGCTAGAACTAAGAATTCATCTTTATCATCCTCAAAATCAGACTCGTCGTCAGAAATTCCAACATCTTCTCTAACATAATACAATTTATTGATCTTCCTGTCCTTTTTGTCTTTATTATTATCTCAATTCTTCTTGTGTACAACTCTATTTGGACATCTTGAAGCATAGTGGCCAATATTTCCACAACTGAAACATTTAAAAGGTTACCTTTGTACTTACCGGTACCTTTCTTTAATTTCCTTGTAAATTTTGCTTCCAACTCTTTTGAACCATCACTATCTGAATCATCTTCTATCTTAGTTACTTTGAAGGTTGTCTCAAATTTCTCCTTTTCTCTTCCAAACTTCCTCATCTCAAATGTAGTCAAGGTTCCAAATAGTTGTTATTTAGTTAATGTCTTTGGATCATACATTTCTTCAATAGCAGAGACCTTGTCACTATAATTCTCCGGTAGGGTCATCAAGGTATTCTCTATTATATCTTCATCTACTATGGTACCACCTTGATTTTTTATTTCATTTGTTGCAAGTTCAACTCTTTGATAGTATCTTGCAATGTATTCGCCTTCTTGTGTTCTCAAGTTCTCAAAATTGTGCTTTTTTGTTTTCTTTCTTGATAATTTGACTCTATCATTTCCTTCATAGATATCTTTCAAATTTCCCCATACTTCATAAGCAGTGCCTAAAGAAATAATCTTTGTCCATTCAGTCTTAGATAAGGCACTAAAGATAGCATACCTTGCTTTTTCATTCTCCTCATAGGCAAAAGTCTCTTTTGTAGAAGAAGGACCACTAGTTGGTTCAACATATTTTGTCTCAACAACTTTCCAAGTCTTGAAACCAAGAGAGATCAGGTAACCTCTCATTTGCACTTTCCAATCACTCTAGTCAGCTCCATCAAATAGAGGGGTTTGCAACTTGTGCGCCATCTGATTTACCTCAAGCGGTTAAGCTCTTCTCTGAGGAACCAAAGCTTTGATACCAATTGTTGAAATGCACAAGACAATTGAGAGGGAGGGTGAGTAAGTTGTACCAAATTACTTTTACTTCTGACCTTAATCAATTCCTCTTTAACTTTAATTTGTTATTAAGTATAAACATGAAATGCAGATAACATAAAGCAATCACCATATACACCAAATTTACGTGGAAAACCCAATGAGCGGAAAACCATGATGAGGATTAACTGACAATATAATAGTAATGCAAAAACTGGATACAGAGGCTCAATGTCTAGATACAAAGACTCACTGCCTATAAATAGGACTCGCTATCCAAAAGGAGGCTCACTACCTAAAAACAAAGAAAGGCAATAGAAAATCCACCACAACAAGTTCCACACATTCGCAGTCTGATCAAAGGATTGCATACACCGTCAGCTCATTTCTTTCAGGAATCTAACACATCAAAGTACTACTACCTTGATTCACTTTCACACACTCTGCTTTTTGCACCTATTTTGCACACTTCGCACTTCATGCTTTAAATTTGCAACATCTTGACTTGTATTTATACCATATTCGATCTTCAAAACTTTCTCCAAGGTCGGCTATACATCCTTTATATTTCACAAATTCAAATTAGGTTAGCAACTCAACATTCCTGTGGTGGATAAGAATGAGAGTGGACCAATTACATACTTAATTAGGACCCAAACAACATCTTGGATCAATCACACGCTTCCTTAATCGATGCTTATTCTCCATGTAATGTGTAAACACCAGGTCAACCAAACCTAATGAAAACACCAAATAACTTTGAGGTATGTGCATCCACGACAAGATGATGACACATAGATCACACAACATGCTTCATGAGACACTTGAACACTTCTTAGAAACCTTCAGATATATCTATAGTAACTGCAACAATCTTTATATACAAAACACTCTTCAACAGTCCAACCAAACCATGCAGACACACACAGTAGCTATGGAACAGGTCTTCCAGAGCACCAAACCATGAGCATGTTTTCCAGAACATAGATGATATCATTATTAACCTTCTTCCAAATCTACAAGATCTAAAATAAACCACCAGAAGACTACAAAGCAAAGACATCTCTCCCAATCCATAGACAAATAGTTATGCCAAACCAATTCACACACCGATGAACACATCTTTCACTCTCCATCAACCCAAAATCCAAAACTTGGGATATATTATCCATTGAAGCCCATAAACAATATTGCAGATCCGCACAAGCATAGGATCAATACAGAAGAAATGTAGAGCACATTACCGAAGCACAAGAAAAATACACACACAACTCTATCTTCAATGTTTATTATTTTTCTCAAAAGCACTTGACTACAATATCTCAACTATACATGTACCACCTGCAATCACTCTGAAGTGTGTTAACATCAATGGCAATATTAATGACAACACCACCAAACATATTCATACTTACAATAGAACCTCCTCTGAAACAAATGATGATCAGGATCAAGATAACAAGAATCTACATGAATGCCCCCAATGACACTACTCAAATCAAATGGCAAACAAAGGAAAAACATCTAGAACTTAAAGATACAAATTTCAATCAAGAAGATAGTAACCTGCATGAGTGCAACCAATGACACTACTCAAATCGGATGGAAAACAAAGGAAAACATCTAAGATTTAAAGATACAGATGTTACATGAGTGACCCCAACTACACTACTCAACATCCAAGATTCAAGTCAAAAATATAGGTACCAAATAGTCTATAGAACACTAATCAAGAGAGAGAATAATCTACGTGAGTGTCCCCAACGACACTACTCAAATCAGATGGGAAACAAAGGCAAACATCTGGAACTCAAAGATACAAATTCTAAATGAAACTGCATGAGTGACCCTAATGACACTACTCAACATGCAAGATGCAAGTTGAAAATACAGGTACCAGTAGTCTCTGATCAAATGAAAATGGAAAGTCGCCTCCGAAAACAGGAATGTGAGAATGTCCATATGGTAAATTTTCCATCTCCACAAAAAGAAAGGGTAACTAGTTGATGATGTACATGTTACATTCGACTAGTACATAGGAACAAGAACTAGATACATAGATCACTCCAAAAACAAAAACCAAGGAAGCATTAGCACCAACAATAGAAATCGAGCCCCATAAAGCTAACAAGGGAGAGCCATCATAGGTACATTGAAATTATGTGAAACCAAGAAGTGCATGTAGGAGAAACAACCTGCAAATAAAAGAGTGTGCAAACTAAAGCACACACGCATGAGGCAAGAATCGCTAGGATTCACTACTATCATGGAAGGGATACTCACTTGACAAAGGTGTGATGGAAAACCAAAGGAAAACATCAACCCCCACGGCACTTTATATCATAGTGTGAATAAAAAAGGCACAACAAGATGTGCAAGATCCCCAAAAGTTATACACTAGAATGGCACTTTATCTCAGTGCATCTACATAAGATAATGTGTATGAAAATGATGTCTACAATACCCAAATAGGATAGAATACTAAAAATACATAAAGAACAACCAAAAATGACTCATCCCACCCAAACAATAAGTTTCCATTCATCTAATGTATAAAAAAAAAATATAAACAAAATATGGAAGATGAAAAATTAAGAAGGAATCAATAAAATATTGTTGCAAGGTGTGTGCCCTTGGTCTCCTTGTGTTGCATAGAAAAACACTTGGGTTCGTGGCATGGCTTAACCACCTTTTGTGGATTCATTAACTTTGGTGGTTGTATCAAGCATTAACAGGTCAATCTTTTGGTGCAACGACAACCGTCTTTGCAACAATCAATATTAGAGCCTGGGTCATGAATCCAAACCTCTTGCTTGTGTTGGGGGGATTGTTGCAAGGTGTGCACCCTTAGTCTCCTTGTATTGTGTAGCATAGTGCTTGGGTTCATGACATGGATTAACCGTCTCTCGTGGATTCATTAACTCAAGTGGTTGTATTGGGAACTAACAGGTCATTCTTTTGGTGCAACACAACCGTATTTGCAACAAATATGATGAAAAATAATTTAAAAGTGTTGTTAGAAAACTAGAAGAAACCTTCACATAAGAGAAATAAATTGGGTGGTTTATTTTACGGATAAACCCTCATGTTATAGTGGAAGTAGATGAAAATATTTCCTCTTCTTGTAAGGATGTGGTAGAATTGATCACCATAATAGAATCCTAGTCAAAGATATGGGAGAAAAATTAAGTAGAAAATGATTAAACTGATAATTTTAAATTAGAGCTGGAAAATGTTACAATGTTGAAGTACAAAATTCTAATGAAAGGTGAGAAGGTTAAGACTTTTGAGGCCCACCTAGAACATGTAAATTTTGGTTTTAAATTATTTTAGGGAAGAACATCAAGGAATGAATGATAATCAAAGGCACCAAGAGAGCCACCACAATGACAGGGGAACTTGAGAAATCCAACAGAAACGTAGTAAGTATACACTATACAATATAAAGTGGGATAAACATGACACAAATAGGTGTCCAATGTTACTTCATGAACAAGATGAATATGAACCAATGGTTCATGTTTTGAATAAGGAAGCATCTTTTGGATATGTGTATGGATGGAGCTTATGGTTTATCTATAAGAGCATTAAATGTTTATTTGGCACATGGCTAGTGGCAACTTAAATTGAGAGCAAGTACAACATTACTTAACAATATACACTATATGGTACCACAAATTCAAGAAGTAGAACCCTCCATGAGTTGTCATGATAACTATAGAGAAGGACGTGGTAGGGGAGGCTACCACAACAAGAATAGAGGTATCAGAGAAAGAGGAAGGACCAAAAGGCCAAAATATTACAACTATGGTAAAAGTCAAGACGTTATGCTAATGGGCACAAAAGGAATAAAGGAGTAAAGTCTACATGTGAATTTTTTGGTGATAAATCATGTGATATTTCTAATCGTCCCAAATTTAGTAGTTCTATAAGAATGTGTTGGTGTCATGATCAAAAAGTGAATAATTATCTAGTTGAAATATAACCCATGATGCTAAAGTAGTAATGAATAAATAAAGTAAAGGAGCAAATGTTAAACAATGTAAGAAATCAAAAATAGAAAAAAAAAGAATAGGAGAATCCTCATTGACAAAAGATAAATTGGAAAAATAATACAAAGGAGAAAAGGAAAAACTCAAGGAAAAGGTCATGCAGAAAATTAAGAAAAAGAAATCCAATAATTACCTAGGGTTTGGATTAATAAAATCATATCTTAGGAGAATCCTATGGAACTGAACAACAACAAAAATATTTAGGTAAGGGGGAATATGATTTGGTGATTAGGAAGTCCAAAGAGCCAATTAAGAAAAAAAGGGAGAGGATGATAGCAACGCATGTTCGTATCAAAATAAGTATACATTGAAATAATTGGCAAATTTGGTAGAATAAAAGAAGGTTAGGGTTCAAGGTTTTGATATGAAGAAGTGGATAAGGTTATTGGAAAGAAACTCATGAAAGATGGAATTTAGGGGCTTTATAGCTTCATCCAATTAGAGTTAGCTTGTGAACAAAGGGAGATAGTAAGTTTCAACAAGGAGGAGGAGGAGGAGTAAGGATATTTCAATTAGTTTAGTTAATTATTTGATAAGGGTTGGGTTAAGGAGAAAATTATAAGTTATTGGTGTTCTTCTTTGTAGAATTGTCGATTTCTTGAGAAGAGGATGGGGCTAAACAAATAGAGGCATCATAGGTCAAATAGGAGATGGCCTTAAAATTATCTATCACCTACGTATAATCATACAAGGTGGTACAAAGTGTTATAAAATTTGGATATTAACGCAAGAGATTTTGACTGCTAGGATTTGGGAAAAGATTCCTAATAAATACCCTCTCGATATTATCTAGTTGAAAAGAAGTTAGGAGATATATGAAAGAATGCATTGATAATAAAAGATAAAATCCATCACCTCATCATTTGCACACCTTGATTGCAATGTATAACATTGATGAAATTAACCTACAATCCTATGTTGACTTGAATGTGTTCCATGAAAATATATAAGTGAGATAGAGGAAGGAACCCATACAAAATGTAGATAAAGAGAAGAACCATTTTAAGGATTTTTCCTAAATGAATAGAGAGAAAACATAGAGCTATCAATTAATCATCAAAGTAATAATCAATGAATATCAAGATCTATAGATGATTGAACATGAATCTTAGGATCGCTTATCCAATTATACATGTATGTCAATGTTTAACACGATGACCTATGGTTCTTGCGGGTGATTTATTATAGCTAAACATAATATATTGTGGAGGGGGTTTAAGGTTCTATACCCCAAGGTATAAGATGATGGGAGAATAAAGCCTCAAGCTTGTCCACCATGGGGGTGGCTATTTTTGCCACTCTATTTCCTTGTCCATCCAATGATATGGTGGAGAGTCTCCTAGCCTTTTTCTTTCTTGGTTGTGCCTTCAATACTTATGCTAAAGAAGAGAAATCTTCTTCTTCTTTAACATATTTTTTTTGGTGCAGTCATAGTTTGAACCATACTAGAAGACTTGTATGGCCCCTACATTTGGAGGTTGAGGAGAAGGGAGAGTTACATTCACATCATATGTATTTCTTGGTGAGTGTTAATTCTACTCTTTGACTTAACAGACCTCTTCCTGTGCTTAGGTTTCAAGATCTTCAATCTCTAGTTCTCCTAGCATCTCGTCTATTTGGTCAAAATCTCCTTTAGATTGGTTCTCTAGTTGTGTTTAAGGGGATGGAGGTATGATTTTAGGGGGGGGGACGCGCGGGGGGGGATGAGGAGGTGAAATAATTGAAGTTGAATGTGGTGGGTTGGTAATTGGAGGTGGAGATAGAGGAGTAGGAATAAAAAAATCATCTCAAACTTTGAGTTGATGGAATAGTTTTCCTAGGAGGTGATTTCAATGGTGAGTTATGTGGAGGCAGGTTATGAGGAGATGATTTATGAGGAGGAGACTTATGAGGAGGAGGTTGAACAAGAGACTCTCTCTCAAGGGATGAAGATAAAGATTGATATGAGGAAGGAGATGAGTGAACAACTAGCATTGCATTATTGGCATTTCTTGAACTAGGTGGTAAATGGTAGGGTTAGGGGTATTAGTTAGGACATTGAGGGTAGGAGGTGTAATTTTTTCATGTCTTGATAAGAATGTGACAAGGGTTGTGAGGTTAATGGTAGGATAGGAGAGGGAGTGATGATATTTGTAAGAGAGGATCAAGAAAGATAAGTGAAGGGTGATGGTTGAAAGGGTGGAAAATAGGGGCGAGAGGTAAAGTGAATGCCTAAAGGGATATGACCATACAAAAAAGGAGGAATGGAGAGACAGACACAAATGGTAGGAATGTAAGTTAGATGAGAAGGAGTGAGCATGGAAATTTAGGTGAAGGAATATTGAGTGGTAGGAAAAAGAAAAGAGGTTGGCTAGAAGAGAGGAATGAAGGTAGAAGAATTAGACTATAAAGGGACATGAATGTGGAAAATATATCCTCTACCTTATAATATATCGAGATCCTCAAGATCGGTGATGATGATATTTGTCAAGGAGGACACGAGTGATGATATTTAGGGTTAGGTAACATTATCGGGTAGGATAATTTGGAGGAGAGACAAGCGGTGGTCAATTTTGGTGAGTGACAAAATTAGCATCATCTAATAGGGGTTCATTATCAAAGTGGCCATCATTGTGAGACATGTAGAGTGGGACATCATGTGGGGTGGATGACAATGGAGGAAGGAAGGGTAATGAAAGAAGAAAGAGGAAGGAAGATACATGGATAGCCTTAGATGAGGGTTCCTATAAGAGATAATGTATGACGAAGTGATAGTCAAAGAATGAAGGACATTGATTTCTATCAAAGAACAACAAAAATGATTCATCCTTATATACTGTGGTAAATTTTAGAAGAAAAATGTAGAGTTTTTATTTTTGGTGAAAATCAAAGACAAATATAATAGTGTACAAAATGGACACTAACCTAATTGTGCTAAGGTTTATATGTTGTGACTAAGTTTATGTATACTCAAAAAGAAAGTTTTGTTGAATGATGAAAATAATAAAAAATCAAAGTAGACTTAGCTAATTTCTAGACATTAGAATGGGAGTTTGTTGTTTAGAGAAAAACTTTTCTGAAGATGAAGAAAAAAATAAATAGCCTACATAATTTAAATGTAGGAAAGTCTTTTAAATTGTCTATCTTAAGATTCAACAAACAATCTATCATAAATGGGCTTACTTAAGTTAACACAAACATGCAAAAAAAATCTATTAACTAAATAACAAATTGTTTTTCTTTCTAGTTAAAATGCTTTTAACATGTCTTACTTAAAATAAATTCTTACTTCAAATAGGATTTAATTGGGAAATGATGAAAAAAAACAACTAGAAATTGGTTGATTTACTAGCAATTAAATTTATGAATGACAAGATTGCCTAAAGATATTTAAAAGAAAATAAGAATGAAAGATACAACTAGATAAGCTAAGTGATGCAAAATAATAAGAAAGTTCTATTGAAAAAATTCAAATTACGAAAAACAAAGTCTACTTTTTATATAAGAACATTGGCACCATTTAGAGTGTAACCATACCACTATTACATACATTTAAAAAAAAAAAAGATAAGAGACAGATAACAATAAACAAAAAAGTGTTGCCCCGTGGGTTAGTGGAGTTGGTCTAAGTCTCGGGTTTGCCCTGCCACACACACATGGGGCGTGTGTTGGTTAACGCGCTACCTCTGTGGATAATAAAAAATAAAAATAAACAAAAAAGTGTTAAGATTGGGGCCCTAGCTTGGTTGGCTAAACCTTTCTTGTTGCAAGAGGTTGGTCACAAGGTCTAGTCTCCCCCACCCTAGTGGTACCAGAGGGTGTCACACGAACGCTGTCAATCATGTTAAAAAAATTAGAGGGGGTTGTGCTACCAGATCCTGCAGTCTGAAAATAAAAAATAAACAAAAAAAGTGCTAAAATTTTGGAAAAATGGAGAAATGAAAGAACAGAAAAAGGATGTAAAAGTTAAATGTGTAAGAAATGTGGTTTCAAAACAGGTCACACCCGTTGTCTCGACATTTTGTATACATGTCTACCAAAGCAGTTGCAAGTACAACATCTCACAAAATTGCTCTATCCTTTATGCTTCTCCATACCCTCTTCCAAAGCTCGCATTTTGACACAGGTTAGGAGGATGCTGGCAAAGGTTGCAGAGTCTGCCTTTACATCTGCCAATCGCATTTGCTTGAAAGTTCCTAAAGCCTTTTTAAAAATTTGACTTTGTGAATAATCTGAAATCAGGGCATTCCATGAGAACGTGTTTCTTCAAGGCGTTCTGTTAAACTTGTCTATGCTTCCACATTCTGCGTATCCTGCAATCATGGCAATCCATGCGACCACATTTCTTTTAGGTATTTTGTCAAATAGTTCACGCCCTTGTCCATGCTTCCACATTTTGCACACATGTCTACCAGTATAGTTGCAACTACAGAATCTGACAAAATTCCCCTGTCCATTATATTTTGACGGATTCCATACCCTGTTCAAAGCTCCCATTTTGGCACAGGCAAGGAAGTTGTTGGCAAAGGTAGCAAAGTCTCGCTTTTCACCTGCCAACTGCATTTTATTGAAAGTTCCTAAAGCCTTTTCAACAAATACATTTTGCATATATCCTGCAATCATGGCATCCCATGAGACCACAGTTCTTTTAAGGCATTCGGTCAAACAGTTCACGTTCCTTTTCTATGCTTTCCACATTTTGCATGCATGTCTATCAGAGTGTGTCCAACTAATCATCAAATACCTATACCAAAGCTCCCATTTCAGCATAGGCTGGAAGTACGCTGGCAAATGTAAGTTAATCCGGTTAGAAACCTGCTTGTTGGTGACACAGTGCGACTGCCTCTGAAAACACCCATGCCTTTCATTCGCTGCAATAACCATATTTCATCAGAGGCTCTCTTTTTACTAATCCATTCAAACTTGGGCAGCGCGGCAACAGTTATTTGAATTTGGTTTTCCTTTTCTAACGGTGATTTGACTGCTGAACGGAAATGGGCAACGATTTTGATTGGACCCCACAAGAGCCACCTAAGCAGTCAAATGCTTAGTTTGTGCTCTTTAAGCCCAGCCTCGGAAATCAGTATGGGTAAAGTCTTGGTGTCTTGGTGTTGCATCCTTCATTTACTGGACAAGTACTGGGATGCTTAGAAACATGCCATGCACCCTTCCTTTGACTTGGCAGTGCAAAATCAAAACCTGCTGCTTTATTATATGTCTGTCTGGGCGCAGTTGAGTCTTTCACCCCATTGATACAATGTTATCTTAATGCATTGAAGTTGACGTTTTGGGTTCATGTTTATTGCATTGTTGGGCAGACTAACTCCATGCTTTATATGACCAGGTCTTAGATTCAAATTAAACTGTTATTTGTTGCTTTCTGGTCCAAATCCCACACTCTTATCTTTCAATGCTAGTACGATAAGAAGAATAGGTATGAGAGGAAATCCCCTTCCTATTAATCAAAGAGGGAAAGCATTTCCGTTGAGCCCCACATATTCTTAAATAGCAGGAGCTTACCATAGGCTTTAATGGTCATGTCATCAGTAGAATTATAAAAATCCACTTTACAAAATTCTTTCTTAAAAGCCTTCCAAAACTACATTGCATTTCACTTTCCTAAGGAAGGACAAAGCAGTTAACTGAATGGTACATCTTAAGGCCCATGCAAATTGTAAATGAAATTGAAGATTGTGCAACAGTGTTATCCTCCAGTAAAATATCTATAAATATATCATTTTTCAGATTTGAGCTCAGGTTTTGATCCAATACCTCTGGTTTTGTCGGAACCAATTCATCTATAGAGATATTCCGTTTATTTTTTGAATTTGTTTAGATTCAATTTAGTTGTATTATATTTGTTTTCAGGTCCACTTTCATTTGTTCAACACTTTTTTCATTCATTTTTCAATATAAGGCGTGTCTGCTTTATGAAATCAATGTATACCATAGGATTGCGTAATTGCCCAATTTGGCAAGACTGATGAGCAAGGCACACTTAATCTGTTATGGCAATGCATTATTTCTGGAGAGATATCATTGTTAACATTTGCAAATATATTCATTAACACAGTGTAGAATTTTACAGGCCATTATCCTGAATCGGATGAAAATCATCCAGTGCACTTTCTTTGTCACTCTGCTGGCTGAAAAAAGTAATGAAATACCCCATGGATCAACTGGTAATTTGTTTTATCATTGGTACTATACACAAAACAGTGTTAATTCTTGTCTTCATCAATAAGAATTATATTGATATGCAGTTAACCTTGACCCTGCTCGCCATGATACACATTATAGTAGCAAGATTCCAATATCATATACAGAATTTCATATTTTTCATTTAGTGGCTGAGATTCACTTTTTTTTTGAAAACATAAAATTTATGTTTTCTTTTGGTTTGTTTGTCAGGTGGACAGTGCAACTGCTGATCATCAATGTTAGGAAAGGCCTGAAAATTTTAGACAGAGTTTGGAAAATTCACATATACAGACAGATTAACTCAATATGATTAAGAACCAACTTCTTGCATTCATATGTCATTATCTCTCCAAACAATTTGTTGATGTATATACAGGAATATTTGTTCTTAACCCTGTCATTGAATTCCTATTCTATCAAATCCAAAACCAAAAGCAGTGAAGAATTGTTTGCCATTGGAATATCCAAGGAAATGAGACAACACATCCACTAGATCTAGTGTTTGGATGTATCTGAATTAGGGAAAGAATCCAGACCTTCACAGAGGCCATATTCTGATCTTCCTATTCACAATCTTCATTGTCCATTACCAAAAACACAAATAACATTATGTCAAAAGAAGTTCCTTAAATATCCGAGCATTGAAACAATTGTATATTTTAATCCTTCACATATGCCCAAAGAAATGAAGGTGGAATCACAGCAAGTGAATTTTAGATAAAAATCAAGAATCACAAATCAAAAAAGCTTTAACCAAAGTTTCATCGTTATGAAAAAAGTTAATAAAATAATGCCCTGTTCACTAAAGGAAAGAAAAACTAATAATCTACAACACCATTTATCTTGTAATTGTAAATTTGCATCAAAATAAAAATCCAAACAGCACAAATATCAATACTATTTTAGTTTTCCAATAAAAATCCACATCAAAATATCAATTGGGGATGTTCGTTACAAACATCAACATGCATAAAACCCACATTGACAATCACTGTTCATAATGATTTCAATGCACTAATGTCCTGCCATCTATCCTACCATGGATTAAGATCCTAAGGTCATTTATTTCACTCAGACATCCTTCTGGGCATGATCATCTGATTTACTTTACCATAATATTTTTGAAATCCAAAGACTACAATGCCAATGTGGCTTCAATATTTTTTATTTTCCTCATACAAACATTGAAACAAATCAGATCAAATCTTAAAAATAAAATATATAATGAATTTATGACCAACTCTCAGCTAGTATCCCTTGCACACCTTGTAATCTTAGTGCATGGTCTTGTGTAAGGATTGGCCTGTTTAGCAAGACAGCTGTAATAAGGTCTCCCCCTCCTACTGCATGGAACACTATCACGAACCAGAGCACCATAACTGATAAAAGTCCTCCTCCTCCTCAGATTCCTCCTGTTAATTTCACTGTCCATTAACATCTCTTCCTCTGGAAAACAATCCCCAATTCTTCCATTGCACTTTGCAGAAAAAGTATTGAATGCATTCCAAACATCCATCACTTTGTTCATGTCATCTTCACTCCACATAAATCCATCAGTGCTCACAGTGGTCTCCAATGCAGACATGAAAACAACCAGTAGCAGACTGGCCGCAATTAGATTTGAAGTAGCCACCATCACTGAACAAATTGTTCAGAACCAGAAACCTCACTTGGTTTCTTTCTTCTCCAAAATGAGGTTTTGTATATGTTAGAAGACTCTGAGAAAGAGAGTTGGATAAATATGAAGGCATATGAATAGGAACAAACTCCATGTTTAGAGGCGTGTACATGGGAGATCATAACTATATACCTATTTTGAAGTGAATGCTGTTACATAAACTTAACATTCTGTTTGGAAGGATTCACAAAACCATTATTTACGCCCAAGGCGTTCCCTCTATGAACGAGACGACCTGTAAAACCGTATCGACGGCTATTTTGCGTCCGTATCAATGCAAGACGATTAAACGAATCTCAACCGTTAATCATTTTTCGCCATTGCTGCACCCTGAAAATAAAGTTTCGACGAGGGTTTTAGGGTATGTTTATTAAAATGAAAATTAGGCTTTTAACATTACGGCATCTTTTACCCTACGTAGTCAAAGTAGATATTACCATGATTAATATATAATGTATATTTTATATAATAAAAAATAAAATATAAATATATTATTTATTATTATAGATTATATTTTTTAACAAATTATTAAGTACATATATAAAATTATTATATTTTATAAAATAGAGATTAAATTATATATAATATAATTATATTTATTATTATATATTATTTTCTATAATAAAAATTATTAAATCTAAATATGAAATTATTAATTATCGGGCAAGGGGCCTAGCTCGATTGGCTAAAGCATCTTGTTGGAGACAATTCTATATAGAGAGAGGTATATATACTAGCACTTTCACCTAAAGGAGATTCAAGGATTACGTTGATAGAAAACTATATGTATGTTAATATGTTAGAGAGTATGTGTTTTTGCATGGATGCGCTACAAGTTCTAGTGGTTTGCAGGCATGATACTTGTTTCATGCTCAAATATCACACTATATGTAGCCTATCGGCTAATAAAGAGAGAGAAACTAAAAAAATAGAGAATGAGAGAAAGAGACAATTTTAGATAGATAGACATCGAGAGAGAGAGAGAGAGAGAGAGAGGAATAGACAAAGAGAGAGAGCATGAGAGAGAAATATGAGAGATACAAAGGAAAAGAGAGAGAAAAGAGAAACTAACTTTTGATTGGTTGTTTCATGTCAACAATCCAAGGATGGCATGTGTCCTTGGTGAGTTATGCTCAAGGTAGCATGTCATTTGATTAAGGATATGATAATTCACCTTTAAGACCTCTTCAATGTACCCATTGCACACTTAAGGAGACAAACATATATATATATATATAGAGAGAGAGAGAGAGAGAGAGAGAGAGAAAAGGGAGAGGGAGATAGAGATAAGATATAGATAGGTGGAGAGAGAAAAAAGAGAAAGAGAGGAAGAGAGAGGGAGCAAAATGAGACAAGGGAGGAGAAAGAGACAGATAGATAAAAAGAGAGGAACAAAACTAGAAATAAAGGGATAAAAGGAGGGATAGAGAGAAAAAAAAAGAGAAGAGAGAGAAACAAATATAGAGAGAAATAAATAGAAATAGAGAGAGAAAGAGGGAGACAATGAGAGATAGATATAAAGAGAGATAGGTAGAGACATAGAAGAATAAAGAGGGACAGAGAAAGAGGTAGAGATAGTGGGGGAGTTAGAGAAATAGATAAAGGAAAAGAGAAAGAGAGAAGAGGAGAGACATAGATAGAGATAAAGTCACATAAATAGATAGGGAGATAAAGATAAATAGAGGGAAGAAAAGATATATAGAGAGACAAAGACAGAGACAGAGATAATGAGAAACATAGAGATAGAGACATGGAGACAAAGAAATAGAGAGAAGTGGATAGATAAAGAGATAAAATGAATAGATAGAGATATAAGGAGGGTTATTGATATATCTCTCCCTATCACTCTTTATCTCTCTATATCTCCCACTATCTATGTCACTCCATCTTCCCCTCTCTATCTATTGAGTTATCTCTCCCTCTCTCACCTCTCTCTCTCTCAGTCACTCTATCTCTCCCTCCATCTCTCCTACTTTATATCTCTATCTCTATTTCTCTCTTTATCTCCCTCTCACTCCTTTCTATCTCTTTATATCCATATGTTTCTCTACCTTTATCACTATCTCTTTATCTCTTTCACTATCCCCCTCTATCTCTCTATATCACCCCCTTTCTATTTCTCTCCCTCTCCCTCTATATATTGAGCTATCTCTCCTCTCCCCCATCTTCTTCTCTCTCTCCCTCTCTATGTATCGCTCTCCCTCTCTCCCCCCGCTTCTTTCTCTCCCTCTCTCCCCATCTTCTCTATTTTCCTCTTCAACCTGTCTCTCTCCCTCTCTCCCCATCTTCTCCATCTCTCTTCCTCTACCTATCTCTCCCTTTCTATCCCTCCCTCTCTCTCTATCTCTCCCCATCTCTCCCTACCTCACTCCCTCCTTATCCCCCTATCTATCTCTGGGTGATCCCACAATAGTGGTTTACAATTTTTGGTCAAACTAGACACTGAAATTATTATTTTTAATTAAATCTTCACATTCGGGCACCTATAGCAGCTAAATCATGAAAAATTTGAAGATGATGCGAACTAGAGTCTCGTCAAATTTTGTCTATAGATTCTAAAAATATTTTTTTCAAAATTTTTGGAATCAGATTGCACTTATTTTTCCATCTCCCACGAAAACTGATTTTTTTCAGAAAACAACATTTTTAAAAAGTGACGCACATCGTATAACGCATAACTTTTTTTCCATGAAGGATAAAATTCTAATTATTTTTAATTTATATTTTTAACTTTGATATCTAGTGCTTCCACTTGGTTAGATAGTTTTTTATTGAATATTTATTCTTTAATCAAGTTTTGAAGTCAAACCAATTACAATTCAGACATAACACAATCGTATAACACGTAACTTTTTTTGTATTTATCAAAATTCAATTTTATTTTTTTTGTTGGATCAAGGACTTCAATATCTGGTGCACACATATTTTTCAAAAAAAATTGATAATCTGTTATTTTTCCACATGTGCAGAACAAAGACCTTCATTTTTATGAAAAACCTATGTTTAATAAAACTAAAAAACCAAATACATAATAAAACCAAAATATATTAAAATTATATTTGTTGGATAGCTCGTTCCGAGGACTACCATAATCATTTGAAATAAATTTTAAATGAATTCATTTGATCCCCTAAAAGGTAAATTAAAAGTGATTTTTTATCAGCATTTTGATAGGTGTAAAAGAGACTCGTTTATAAGTATGGTTTAAAACTAGCGAGGTTCTATCCAAGGGGGTTTGATCTAAGGTGGTTTGATCAAATCCTCTTCAATTGGAATCCTTAAAATGAAACTTTTTAAGATTTAAATCATTATATTTTCTAAAAATATATGATTTCAGCAAAAATCAATTCCTCTCAGAAATTGTAAACCGGCTTTGTAGGACCACCCTTCTCTATCTCCCTTTCTCTTCCCATATATCTCGCTCTCTTTCTCTTCCCATATATCTCTATCTCCCCCTACTGCTTTCACCCTTTCTCTATCTCCCCCTATTTCTCTCTCCCTCTCTCCATCTTTATTTACCTATCTCCAATTCTCTTTGTTTGATCAACAAAAAAAAAAAGGTTGCAAGGTTACATAAAAGTATTCAAGACATTGAAAACTCTATCCAAGAACGGGATACTTTTGTCCTAAAGGCTGATGAGAGAGTAGTTGATCTTACGCTTGAGGAAGTGAAAATTATCTTATTTTGACTCACATTAGAGAATGAGATGATATCATTGAAAGTAAATGTTTGAAGCTTATTCCACATAAAAAGTTTTCATTTGCAAACATCTAGCTGTTAGTTGTCAAAAAAATCTGAAGTCTGCTAGACAAATAGTGGGCAATGAAATTGGAATGGCACCCAAAGACAAGATATTCAAAACGTACACTGAAATAGAACTACAACTTGGAAATCTTGATAGATGCAGAAATTTGGAGAAAGGTATGAATTAAGGGTAGCTAAGGATGGTATTATCATTCAACCCTATGGAGAAGATAATTCAGGAGATGAACATGGAATAAGTGTGTGAGATACAAAGATGAATCAATCATCAAAATAAGGTCATATGAAGAATTAAGAAGACTAATATATGCAGATTTGTATGAGGAGATTTTAAGATATAGATCTGTATTGTGAAATGCAAGGAAACATATCAAATATACACCAACATATGAGCAGCACAACTTGAGAGTTAATTGCAGATATTTATGAAGAAATTGTGGGAAAGATTAAATGAGAATTTAAAGACAAACTTTATAGCAGATTGGTGAATAATAGTATATGAAGTTTTGAGAAGATGACTATCAAAATCAGAGTAATGCAGCTGTAATGGTTCACTCCTAAAACTAACTTGGATGTCAAAACTATATTGCTTGAGGACAAGCAATTTTAAGACGGGAAGAATTGTAATGAAGGTTCTTAATGAAGGTTGATCTTTGCTAATTATTAACAATGATATTTGGATTTCGTTGAAAAAGTATTACCGCTGCAAGTGTTTCTTCCCATCGCATCTTATTTAACAAATAAACATAAGTCTATTGGCTGATTCACTTTATGTGTTTATGTGAAGGAGACAAACTCTTTAATATATAAAGGGAAATCAGGCATACGAAGAAGTTGAATATTTGAAAACCCGAGAGCTCATAAATAAAGAGTTCGAGCGACGTACTAAGCTATTGACTTATTTATATCTGCCACCTTATATTTGTGAATCAAACCAAATAATGGGTTCCTCCATTATTCAGTAATCTTCTCACCACCAGTATTCTTAGCCATGGCTACTGCCTAGCTGAGTTATTACGATACATATTAGATGGAAATAAAAAAAGCTTATCAAGCCCTTCGAGAGTAAAGGGGCATTGTGATTATTTGAATAGGCCATCTGAACATCCATCAAGGTTATCGGGCCTTTATGATTTCAATAGGACCATTATCTATTTGCAAGGATGAGTTATTATTGAAGCCAACACTGATACTCAACCATCGCTATTAGAAGAGAGTTGTGTGTTGGGCGAAATATATTGATCCTCACAATATAAATTATGAACATTGGAGGGTGAGATTGATTTAGGCAATTGAGAGATATTGGTTACAGTCAGACGATGTTGTTGACAAGCCAACGCCATCTTATTTTAGGAATTTAATACGAGCCAATCCAATCCTTCTGCCACTGTGTTCTATACCATCACAGATGATATCGGTATAATATATTATCAGGCCCTTTTGTCATCGCCTTCACTTCTCAAATATTATCGCTATAAATAAAGATGAACTTATTAATACGGTAACAACATAAAAGGTCATCGATTTGTTGAACCATCGAATATCTCTTCAGACGTATAATTATTACTATAAGAGTTATTATTATTTATTACTATAAAGCAGCTATGATTAAGTTATAACAATCTCCAAATTAAAATATGAAAGGTGAAACTCAGTAGAGGAAGGGTGTATCTCTTTGTCAAGCAATGCATATTTTTGTGAAGAGTTATATCCTTTCAAAGAAACATAAGGATATAAAAAGAAGGAGAAATAGAAGGAGTAGATCATCGAATTATGGAACTTGCAATTATATATTTTTGAAGATCTGAAGTGCTCTTTGAGAGTTAATGATCAACAAATGAAGGATGCATGAACAATCAGAAAATATTAGATATAGCATCCCAATTATATTGCATGTATGTAGGGATATACTTAGAAACAGCAAATTAAAGAGGTCCAACCTCTTACTCATTCAAAGCATGAACTTTTCAAGCTTAATAAGAAATAGCTATTATACCTATATTCAAGTTACTATTTGAATCAGATTTCATTATTTGGTTTTACTTCATTAATAATTATGGAAATACAATTAATGTTAATGATATTGAATGACAATTTATGTCAATTCAATAATAAGTAATCAAAATTGAAAGAACTAGACCATGGGTCATTACATAAGCCTTCACAAGATCCAATTTTAGGATAAAGCTAGCTTTCTTGTTAACCATTAGGGAGTGAATATTCTCATGCACGGTAATAATGGAGTCCAAGATCTGCCTCCCCAGAACAAAGTTGTTTTGCTAACTCAAAATCTAGTACATAGTCTCATGTCAATGGTGAAGGAAGAGGCTAAGATAGGCTAAAATTATCCTAAAATATTTCATTGTAATGGACATAAAGCAATCCTAAAACATAATATTAAATTATAAGGGTATGCAATTTTCTACATTACCTTCAAATCACAAGCCAAATATATCCATTTTACTATTATAGGTTGTTGATGTATTTTTTTAATCCTCCCCTTATCCAAATCCCATGCCAAACTATACCAAAATTAGAGTCATTTCTATAACAAGACATCAAGCTAGAATGAATTTGAACTTCAATGAGTAGAGACCATTTTTTTCAACCTCTTTATTATGACAGTCCCTCTATTAAAGCTTAAAAATTCCTTTAAAATGAAAATGATGAGAGCCTTGTGAGCTTGAGTGAGTATAGTGATGAGCACAATGACTTTATCAACACTAAATGAGATCTTGCCTGAATAGAGCACTGCATATCCTATAACCAAGATGGAATTCGTGTGTGCCTTCTAGAGCTAGGAGTTAAGGTTCCCAAACTACAAGAAGGATTTAGTAACATCACAAGTCAAGAGATTCCAAAGCAATAACATGGCACTAGAAACCCTATTGGAAAACACACAAAATGACGTAACAACCCTAACATTCCTCATGTCAATAAGGGAAAAGAAATTCAATGTGACCCTCGACATCAAAACAAGGGAAAATAAACACACCATGACCCTTAAAATAAAATAAAATTTTAATTGACCTACTAAAAATTATAGCCAAACAATTAGAAAACTAAATCTTACATGTAGGTCCTTTATCACCCAAACTTAACCATCCAATCAACCCAAGTTTAGAACACCATCAATGCAACTTGAAGGTACACCATTTAACCAGGAATTGTAAGTTATGAAGGATAATATACAAGTCTTGCAAGAAGGGGTCCAAAATGAAATTAAAACATACAAATTTGAGGAGTTATGTCCTTATCCCTTTTATAGACCGATGTTACAAATCCCCTTTCCTTCATATTTTGAGATCCCAAGTTTGAAAAATACAAGAGAAAGGGAGATCCAAGAGACTACATGAAAGGATTATTCATGGAATTTTAAAAAAATTCTCATGGTTATATCTACCTGAACTACAAATTTTAGGGGAAAGTGGGTTCCCTAGCACTTCTAGGGTTTTGCACCTAAAAGGGGAGACTTTTATCCACTCTAAAACTTGGAAGGTTCATTCAAGATTAGGGGTCTAATGGGATATGCGATGCATGAAATAGAATGTGTCTAAGTGTTGGAAATGAGTAAAGGAGACTAAATACTAATGCAAGACTTAGAGAATGCAACTATGTTTGAAAACACATAATGATATGCAAACATGTACAAAATGACCTAGAAATGTAAACTTTAATAAAATAAAAAGTTGGAAATGAAAGGTGTGCATTTGGAATATGAAGAGGGACAAGATGGAGGTCTGGTATCGTGAAAAACCTAATGCAAAATTTAATCGAGACACTTGTGCCAATCTGGGCAACTTAGTCCAATTTCTGAGAAAATCTACCAGAACAAGTTTTTGACAAAAGGGTACTCAGATCTATCTAGAAAACCTTTTTTAGGCCTGGAAGTGGGACTAATTCACCATTTATTGAGACTTAGTCCACTTTCAGGTTTTGGGAAATCTAAAGGTGCAATTTGTATCCCTCGATCTGCACTTTTTGCTCCTCCAGGTATCTAGTTTTGAAATTGTAGAATTTGGTCTGTAAGTGTTCTTCGAGCCTATTTTAGGGATTTGACCACCTTAAAGGGCTTTGAAAAAAAAATTGAAGACTTTCCCACCTTTTTTCTTTGCCAAATCTACACACAAAACCTACAAATCACACCAAGAGGGAAAACTTGTTGATTGTTAGGGCATGGGGGTTTGCCTTGGTCAAACCCCTTTTAGATAATCAAATCAAATGAACAGATAATGTAATGAAACATGAAATTATGGAGCTAGTACCTTTCCATGATGATTGATCTTGATTTATTATAGCAATGGAGGAAGATTCAGCCCTTGAATGCTTTGGAGAGATGTCTTGATGACTTAGAATACTCAAACCCTAATTTGCTTGAGAAGAATGAGAGATGAGTGATTGAGAAGATTGAGTGAGTGAATAAAATAGAAGATTCAGGGTAGAATTGGGGTGAAAATGAGGGTAAAACCCTTTATTTATACATGTTGTGCCCTAATTTCCTAAAAATAATACATCATAGGCCAACCTTAAGGTTTAGGAGACAATATCCTGTCATAATTCTGAGTTAAATTTGATTTTTATACCACATGGGACTAAGTCGCCCAAGGTGGAAACTTAGTCCACCTAGGCAAATTTGAGTGATTATCGGGAATTAAGAGGTTATTAATGATGATTAACGGGATTGTCTTCCGAAACACACTTAAGTAAGACCTATAAGTGCATTAAGGGGTCATTTCAACATAAGAAAGGGTTGATTTATTGATGACAAGCCTAGGAAAGTATGAGATTTTGTTACAACACTTTGACACAAGGCTTGGTGAGGGGTTATTTAGATGAATTATAATGAAAGGGTCCTAGAAAAGTTTGAAAGTGGGTTACAACACTTCACAACACTTTTACAAGACACCATAGAATTATTATTGATTTACAAGGGTTCCATACCTAATGTGAATGTGTTGGCCAAATTACAGCATTAAATCCAAACAAGACTAGGCCAAAAACTATAAGAAAAGGCCCAAATTAGTGAAAAGTGTCAAGGCTATAACACTTTTTTGTGACACGTGCTACCTAATTAAGCTATTATCATTGAGTCTAGGAGGAAAAGCATTAGAATGTTTCTTATATCTTCCCAAAGGATTAATTATAACATTCATAAATTTAGGTGAAAGATTTAGGAAGCACTTCTCCTAATGTGTGGAACACAAAATTACTATGATGGATCTATTCAATGCTAAACAAAGAAATGGTGAAATATTTTCTTCCTTACTCTAAATATGGAGAAGCTTTGACACTAAGTTCCCTTGGCCCATTCCTAATAAATAACTAGTTAGCATTATTAGCACTAACTTGAATGAAGGAATGGAATTTCATTTACAATTGTGTTGTGTTCCAAATTTTGATGAAATTATTGAGAAGATAATACAAATTGAGAATGACCTTATTATTAAAGACTAGTCAAAACCTTCCAATAAACTCAAAATTAAAATCAATATAAAAATCCAAGTTCTTTTATAAAAATAAAAATATTGTTAGCAATGGAGTGACTAAGTCCAAACATATTCAAGTGGTCCAAAACTCACCTAGTATCATGATTATCTTAAGGAAAACCTAAAAAATATTCTTAAAAAATGTAGTATAATTCCTTAAGGTAACCATTGGAAGTTGTGTTTCATAAGCTAGCCATTGCAAACATGATTTTCTTTCCTCAAGTTAATCTCATTTATGATAGTTGTCCTAAACCCATATGGTACCAATAAAATAAATATTGTGAGTACCATACACTCAAAGGATATTCTCCTAATAGATGTAAGAAGTTAAGGGATTATATTTAAGATCTCATTGATAATGGAGCCAATAAACTAGAAGGAAGCACATATACATCAACCAACGAACAAATGGATATATAAAGATATTATTTCACGAGCACAATCAACATCATTTACAACATAATTTACTTTAAAATAAACACTAACAATATCCATTATGACAAAACCCATCATTCCTATGACTCCATTGTTGTTCATGTGTGTTATCCAAACAATCAAATAACTACCATCAAAATCAAGTAACTTGGTTGTGTTGTTATCATGAGATGTAGTAAAATCACTATTCAAGAGCCTCCTCTACCTAATCCCAAGGGCCAATACAATCTCATTGAACAACTTGAGATGACTCTTGCATAGATCTCAATCATTGAATTTCTCAAAATATTTGATGTTCACAAGAATGTGTTGAATAAATTCTTATAGGAGTTGAGAGTCCCAAACAAGATTGATCCATCTCAATTCAAAGCGATCATGGGGCACTTCTCTTTGAACCATAATCTTACATTTAGGCAACATGGCATGCCTCTCATAGGACCATCTCATTACCTCTCCTGTGTGTCGAAGCCTTCATCACTAAATATAAAGTGACACAAGTGCTTGTAGACAATGGATCAAGCCTAAAAAATTATACTTTGATACTAATTCAACATATTGGCTAATTAGAGGAAGTGTTTCATTCACATACCATTACTATCAAGTAATGTGATAATGCAAAGTGAGAATCAGCAAGGATGATAAATCATCCAATTAAAGTTCAACATGTTATGTAGCAAACCTTATTACATATCATCGATCTTGACCTTCCATGAAATGTACTTCTAGGATATCCCTTGATCCATGCAATGCAATCCATTCCTGTCATTCCTTTCACCTTCCATAAATACATCAAGTTCCCCTATTCAAGCATGGAAATAACTATTCCTATATATCCATAGGCTTTCAAATACTACAAAATGTAGGAAGAAAAAAATCTCAGGGCCAATCATTGCCCAACAATTAAATTATCCATCATATCCAAAGTAGAGAAATCATCATCTTACTTAAATCCAAATGGTATCCCATCTTCATCCAACAATTTGTTTCCAGGAATAGGATGCAATTTAATTGTAATCCTAAACATTATTTATTTCATGTATCTCCTAAGTCCTTGGAATGTGTTCAACAACACTAGGGTTAGGAAGAGAATAATATTTGATGAAATAATCATGTTAATTGACATTTGTAATTAATTCTAAATGTTAAAAGGATGTGGGGACACCTTGGAGTTAGCTCCTACAAAATAGGAGCACATGGGCGCACACATGGGAGGTGGGATCCACCTTGGTTCAGTTAACTAGTTGGTGAATTGAGTACACTTCAATAATGCATCCTAGGTTCCTACAAAATAGGGATTTTGTTTTATGCATGTTGAGGTCCTATAAAATAGGGTGATGTGTACGAGGTTCAGTTCAATTCAATTCAATTATGGTTCAGTTATCTTCAGTTAGTTTTAGTTGAATGCTAGTTGACTTCAGTTAACTTGGAATGCATGGCTAATGACTTGAGTTACATGACAGATAACAGCGACTATCTTTAGTTAACAGGGGATGACCATTCTTGCGTGAATGGTGTTGATAAATGTTTCAGTTAAAAATAAATAACTTGGACCCACCTTGGGCGCCCCAAGTTGGCTTCTTGGAATTAACTCCTTTGCATGTTGAGATATTTCAAAAGGCTTAGTTAAGTGGGCCCTGTTTTAGGCACCAACTTTGAGGATAAGATTTGAAGATATCTTCGGAATAAAGGTTGAGTTATGACTTCATTTTGGGATGCCCAAATGGATGAAGGAGAAGATTTGACATTTTTCTTCACGGCATAACTCTACTTGCAAGAGATAGGCGTACCTTTTAGGGATAGGGCTTGAGCATTGTAATTGTAACTCATTTGGAGTTTACAATGTTGATTAAAGCCTATTTATCTCAAGCAAGTTGAAGAGATTTATTATCAGTTTGATTGCAGGTTGTGAAGAAGTTTTGGTGAAGCTAAAAGAGGCATTCTCAAGCAAGAATTGGAGCTATTGTAATCTATTTCAGAGATTGAATAATAGATTAATTATTGGTGGAGTTTTTTACTCGAAAGGGTTTTCTCCACGTTATATGCTTGTGTAATCTTTCTAATATCCTATCTACTTCTTCTATCAATTTATGTCTACATTCTACAAACAATAAAATGGATTAATCAGATAATCACCCACAAAGAATCTGTAACAAAGGAAAAGCATATTTAGATTAGCAATATTAAAATTTTACAAGGTATTAAGCTAAGAAAACACCTCAATTTTCAACATTTGGTATCAGAGCTAAGGTTGGGTAGAGTATTGAAGGATTTTTTGGCTTAGTGGGAGCTTTTATTATTTTTGTTATTTGCTAATTTTGGAAAAAAGTTTTGTTACAATGGATTCTACTTCTCGTTTAGATATTGAAAGGTTCAATGGATCTAGGTATGAGATGTGGAAATTAAAAATGGAAGATCTCCTTGAAGAGAGAGATCAGTGGTTGGTTGTAGGTAATAAGACAAAGACGCCTTCATCTATGTCAGATGAGGATTGGGCTAAGCTTGATAAGAAGGCAAGAGGAACCATAAGATTATGTCTTTCTGATCTTGTTCTCTTCAATGTTTTAGATGAAAAGACTGCATTTGATTTGTGGAAGAGGATAGGTGATATCTATCAAACTAAAAGCCTTACTAATAAATTGTATCTGAAAAGACAACTATATTCTTTAAAGATGAAAGATGGTGATTTTTTCGCACATCATTTAAATGCTTTTAATTTGATTTTGAGTCAGTTAGCATTTGTAGATGTAAAGCTAGAAGATGAAGATAAATGCATTTTTTTACTTTGTTCTTTACTAGAGTCTTGGTAAAATTTAATTGTTGCTATCAGTGGTAGTGGTGTAGATCCAAAGATGGACAATATAATTCCTACTCTCTTGTTAGAGGAAATGAGGAGGAAGTCTAAAATGGAAATCCAAGATGCCTTGTTTGTAAAAGGTAGGCCTGAGAAAAACGAACCTAAGGGAGACAAGGAAGGAAAGGGTAAGTCTAGATGATGGTCTAAAACCCCTGGTAAGAGTAAGGTAAAGTGTTGGAACTGTGGGAAACCGAGACATGTGAAGAAGGATTATAAGAACAAGAAAAAGAGTTAAGATTCTTCTATAGAGGAATCCTCATATGATAGTAATGATGCATTGGTTATTTCAGCTAATATAGTTTGTGATAACTCTTTGCTTGATGTTACAAAGTGATCTTCATGGAAAGGATGGAAGTCACGATGCCATGTGTGACTCGGTACCATGATTCAGTGGGAGTTGTTGGTAGTGACGAGGATGCATTATTGGTAAGGTTATCTTCAAGTGATATGGAGATATTTTTTCTTGGTTTAGAGTGGTTTATCTTATGTCATGGTTTACTCTTGATACGTGTTTAGAGTTTGGCATGATACTTGTTCTCTTGAAACTATGATTTTTATGTGAGTTATGATGCATGTGATCTCCTTGGAGGGGATGTTTATATCATGGATGTCATGTTTATGTTCCTGATTTAAGATTGGAGCTTTGACATAGATCGTAGTGGTTCTCTTTGTATTGGGTACATTAATCATTTGCTTGATTACTTCATGATGGTGTTGTGTTGCATTTGGAGTTTAGCATGGATTGATTGGTTACAAGTCCTCATGGATACTTAGAGAATTAGGTGAGGCTTGAGTTCTCTTTTGGTAAGAGATGTATGTTGGAATGGTTACTTGTAAGAAAAGTATTTTCAACAGTAAAGACCGAGAAGCCTACACCTTGGTTGAATGTGAGTTGAACACACTCGACAATTCTTTATTTGAAAGATATTTGCCCATTATATCTTTCAAGATGTGTTATGTTTCATGCTTTGATTTCTCATGGGATTGATTTGATTCATGGTTGATTATGGAAACTCATTTAAGGATGGTTTAGCATGAGTTTATACGTTTTATCTTTCATAAATATGGATCTTAAGCTATGGATAGTTAGTTTTGGAGGATTCATTTTGAAAAATGGTATGACATGGTTTATGGGCTGATTTCTAGTTATAGGGATGGTTACCTTGAGTTTGATCTTCTTGGTTTAAAGATTATGGTTTTACTTGACCTTTTGGGAGTTGTATCGTTAACAATGGATTCTTTGATTGTGTTAAGGCCATGGATAATCTTCATTTAGAAGATGGTTATCACAATGTCTTGGATAGCTCGGTTACATGTTTCAATGGGAGTTTTTGACAGTGATGGTTTAATGTTTATCTTGTTGCCATGTATAGCTCGGTATCACGGTTCAGTGGGAGCTTTGGTAGGATATGGTTATCTTCATGAAATTTGAAGAGGATGTAGTTCTTTTTGGTTTTGAGTATTAATCACTTGCTTGGAGCTTCATGATTATGCAGGTTGCATTTTAAGTTGGCATGGATTGATTGGTGGGTACTCATGGATACTATAGAGACTTGAGAAATGTATTGATTGAGAAAGTTGACACTTTAATCAATGTTGTAGAAAAGTTCTTGTGGTGCAGGAAGTCCATTGGCCTTGAGTCCTGTACTTGATTTATATTAAATGATTTCGTATTTAGAATAATTACAGTGATAATGTCAAGTGGGAGAATCTTGGGAATAGGATGCCATTTAATTGCAATCCTAAACATTATTTATTTCATGTATCTCCTAAGTCCTTGGAATGTGTTCAACAACACTAGGATTAGGAAGAGAATAATATTTGATGAAATAATCATGTTAATTGAAATTTGTAATTAATTATAAATGTTAAAAGCATGTGGGGATGCCTTGAAGTTAGCTCCTACAAAATAGGAGCACATGGGTGTTGTTTTTTTAAGAACAGATATGCAGAAAGAAAGTATACAGAAAATGCAACATATAAGACAATGAACACAACAAGATACCCTGGGAAAACCCTCCTCTTGAGGGAGAAAAACCCAACAAATGATTCTCTTATATAAGGTAACACAATAACAAAAATTTGCTTACAACTCAGGCCCAACAATGGCTAATATATTCGCCCTTCTACACAAGATACAAATGACTGTATTTTCTTTGAAATCGGACTGCTGCTCTACGGTGCGAATTCTGCTCTTGATGAAGATATGTGAATTTTTGCTCTTCCAATGATAAGTGCGAACTTGCTTGTTAATTCGAATTTTTTTTTTTGACAATGATAATGACCTTTTATTTATACAACATAGACGCCTCTTCATTTACGTCGGCCTTTCTTGGAAAACATAATAAATGATAAACAATTAATATATCTTGGAGTCGGCTCAAGGTGAGACAAGGATAGGCGAGCTATAAGGGTCGGCCCTTAGCAAGTATATTGTATGATATAAATTAAATAGCCTAGAGGCTATACATTTAATTTATTCTTTTCTTCTTGGGAAGTGCAGACCGAAGCTGCTCAATAACATCAACACTCCCTCTCAGCTAGGGATGAACTTCCATCTGCACAAGACACATCATATTAGAATGAAAACAAAATAGAATATCACCTCAATGTGATATTAACCATTATGGCTACTTCCATAGATGGTATAAATAAAATCATCACGGATTCCCTCACGTGATGCTGTCATGGAGTCACACACATGACATCCACCATAGCTCTCCCAGAGGGTGGAAACAAGGGCTTTCACCTCAAATCTCTCTCAATAGAGAATTGCATTATCAAGGGCTTGCACCTCAACTCTCTCTCAACAGAGAATTGCATTATCAAGGGCTTGCACCTCAACTCTCTCTCAACAGAGAATTGCATTATCAAGGGATTTCACCTCGAACTTCTCTCAAAGAAGAACTCATTAAACAAAGGAACACTGATACTGAGACTCCCTCTCGATCCTGGCTTCAGAGATTGCAAAGAAGACTTCTGGAGATGTACTCCCTCTAGCCACCAACTCAGTCCCTCTAGTGTTTACTCCCTCTTGATCATTTCTTTGGTTGACATGACTTCTTCACAAGATGCCTCAAGCTTTTCATCACTAAGTAATCTCTTATCATCTTCTTCCCCCTAAACCTGTCCAGGAAGCATTTTAGATAGAGATTACTAACAGTCCATAATTATCCAAAGAAATATCAAGATTAGAATCGTACAAGTTATATCATGAATGAAATTTTTCCAAAGATCTTATGCTAGTGAACACAACACAATTCAAGAGAATCTACTATCTCTCTTAATTACAAGATCCAAAAAATGATATAACTCAGCAACCAAAGAATACTTATCTTTTTAACTATTCTGATAGGTCCAAATGCTGGACATAGTGTGATACGTTGTACTTGAGCTCAGATCAATCCGTACCCTTCACAGTTTGAACACAATGACGACCTGAAAGGTACATTGACTTCAAGAGATATCTCCAGCCATCAATGTAGTCCAATGATTGCAAGCTATGACTCCAAGCTTGATCATTTCTTCATTCGGTAAGACTTCGAGATTGCTTGATGCTCAGGTTATCTCAATGAAAAAACAATTCATGAACATTATTCAACCATGCAATACTTATCTCAAAATCTCCTGAGTAATGGATAATTAATTCTTTAATCATGACATGTCTTTCTTTCAATTTCACAGAAGAGCTAATCTCAGCAAGACAAAAGACAAACTTCACAAATTGGCATGATCCTACTTGCAATGAATAAGTCTAAAGAATCTTATTACAGTGATCACTATTTACTAGACACACATAATCCTAAAATAATGTCAAAATTGCATAACTCAACAAATTGAATTTCAGCCTAGAATAGTAAATACAATCAAAAGCAAGGAATACTTATCTCTTAAATATTGTGACGGGTGGACACCATATGATATGTTGCTCTTGCACGTAGTACACAACCTTCACAGCTTGAACATAGGCCCATGACTAGAGTAGAAATTCACTAGAATCATTTTGGGGAGAGATCTCAATCACATCCGCAAATGAAGCATGTTGATTAGGCCTGGTAGGACAATCCCTCGCATAGTGACCAAATTTGTCACATTTAAAGCATTGAACAAGAGAGAGGTCCCACTTCTTCTTGAATGCAGGAGCACCATCTGACCCATTATCTCGATTCCTTTTAAAGAATCCTTTCTTCCAAACTTTTCCTTTCTTCGATGAATGAGAGGCGAGAACATGTAAATCTTCATTCTTTGAACTTTGACCAATGCCCCTTGCCATTAGTCTCGACTCCTCTTGAATGCAGTCAATCCTCAATCGATCAAACTTGGGAAGTTTAGATCTTGCACTGATTCCTTGAATAAATGACTCCCATGAAAGCAGAAGACCATTGAGAGCAATCATGGTCAAATCCTTGTCATCAACAATATGACCAATGGTAGAGAGTTGATATCTCAATTCGGAAATCTTCATGAAGTAGGTGATGACAAACTCTTCTTCCGCCATCTTAATGTGAAGTAGTTGTTGCTTCAAGGTTAGGGCGCGACTGGTGTTGTTGATTGTGTACATCTCTTCCAATGTTTTGAACATCTCCCTTGCAGTATCCAACTTGAAGACAATCGGAACAATATGATCTTTGACGAAATCAACCAACACTTTCTTTGCCCTAGTATCTTTCTTCCTCCACTGCAACTTCTCTTCTTCCTCCTCAGGTTCGAGAACTTTTGTTTTCACAAACTCAGCCAAATAATTCTCTTCCAATGTGAGCATGATCCTGAACCTCCATGATGTGTAGTTCGATACTCCTTCGAGTCTATCCTCGATTTTCAAACCGTTCACCATCTTGAAATTTGAAATAGGAGATAGACTGAAAAAGATTAGAGTCCTGCAAACTAAATCTGATCACGATCTTTTTCACACCCGCTCTGATACCATGTTGTTGTTTTAAGAACAGATATGCAGAAAGAAAGTATACAAAAAAATGCAACATATAAGACAATGAACACAACAAGATACCCTGGGAAAACCCTCCTCTTGAGGGAGAAAAACCCAGCAAATGATTCTCTTATATAAGGTAACACAATAACAGAAATTTGCTTACAACTCAGGCCCAACAATGGCCAATATATTCGCCCTTCTACACAAGATACAAATGACTGTATTTTCTTTGAAATCGGATTGCTGCTCTAAGGTGTGAATTCTGCTCTTGATGAAGATATGCGAATTTATGCTCTTCGAATGATAAGTGCGAACTTGCTTGTTAATTCGAAATTTTTTTTTTGACAATGATAATGACCTTTTATTTATACAACATAAGCGCCTCTTCATTTAGGTCGGCCTTTCTTGGAAAACATAATAAATGATAAACAATTAATATATCTTGGAGTCGGCTCAAGGTCAGACAAGGATAGGCGAGCTATAAGGGTCGGCCCTTAGCAAGTATATTGTATGATATAAATTAAATAGCCTAGAGGCTATACATTTAATTTATTCTTTTCTTCTTGGGAAGTGCAGACCGAAGCTGCTCAATAACATCAACAATGGGCACACACATGGGAGGTGGGATCCACCTTGCTTCAATTAACTAGTTGGTGAATTGAGTACACCTCAAGAATGAATCCTAGGTTCCTAAAAAATAGGGATTTTGTTTTATGCATGTTGAGGTCCTATAAAATAGGGAGATGTGTACGAGGTTCAATTCGGTTCAGTTTAGTTCAGTTCAGTTATGGTTCAGCTATCTTCAATTATTTTTAGTTGAATGCTAGTTGACTTTAGTTAACTTGGAATGCATGGCTAATGACTTGAGTTGCATGATAGATAATAGGGACTATCTTCAGTTAATGAGGGATGACCATTCTTGCATGAATGGTGTTGAGAAATGTTTCAGTTAACAAGAAATAACTTGGACCCACCTTGGGCACCCAAGTTGGCTTCTTGGAATTAACTCCTTTGCATTTTGAGATATTTCAGAAGGCTTAGTTAAGTGGGCCCTCTTTTGGGTGCCAACTTTAAGGATAAGCTTTGAAGATATCTTCAGAATAAAGGTTGAGTTATGACTTCAGTTTGGGATGTCCAAATGGATGAAGGAGAGGATTTGGCATTTTTCTTCACGGCATAACTCTACTTGCAAGAGATAGGCGTACCTTTTAGGGATAGGGCTTGAGCATTGTAATTGTAACTCATTTGGAATTTACAATGTTGATTAAATCCTATTTATCTCAAGCAAGTTGAAGAGATTTATTATCAATTTTATTGCAGGTTGTGAAGAAAAATACAGAAAGAGCCTATTTATCCTCTTTATCCTCTTATAACAAGTTCAACAAGTAGAAAAAGAAAGAAAGAGCCTCTTTCATTGTAATTTAAATACCTTCATTCACTTGAGTTATCTAGCAAATGAGATGATTGAAATCTCTAATGTCTCATGGTTATCTAATAATGGATTCAAATCTTATTTTCAAAGTAATAAATATCTTGTTGCAAATAAAATGCGTAAGATTGTGAAATATCAAGGAAATAAATTAGATATGCATGATCAAGGAACTCTTGAAGAGAATTCCAATAATTTACCACTTCTACAATTTTTTAGAACACTTCTTTCAACATCAAATTCATCAAAAAAAGGTCATCTCATAACCCTTATGACAATATTGTTTCCACTAACCTTTTAAGTGACACCACTATCCTTATCATCCACCCTAACCATCAAAAATCTCATTTGTATCATCAACCTATCAATTAGAACCAACAAGAGCACACATTATTTTTCTTATTTTAGAATGATCAAGCAACCACAAAGATCGTGAGACTAAAAGATAGCATATTGCCAAGGGATCATCACAAAGGTTTTCCAATTAATCTAGATGCGCCAATATATGGAGAAAAGAATCCAACAAAATAATCAAATCAAAATAAATTTGAAGGGAAACATAAGTCCACAAATCAAAAAGGAAGCAAAAAAGAAAAGTGGATCCCAACAAAAAGAAGTAAAATATCCAAACAAAGCAACAAATCTAAATGAAAAGTCTCAAAATGAATTAGCAATTAATAAAAATATAACAAAAAATAAAAGGAAGTACTTTTGATGTACAAAGTGTGTACCATCTTTGTACCTATTATTAATCTTAATACATGAGGTTATTGTAATGATATAAAATATTCCTGCAATATAGAACTGAGTTAGAACATGCATGCAATAACAATACTATCAATCAATGGAATGCAAAGGAGAAATAAATGAGAAAAGGAATGAGACTAGAATAGTCTCACCCATTTCTCTCCTCCATGGCTTATTTCCATTGTACCTCATAAACTTGTTGTAATAAAAGGATGCCCTCATATTTGTTTGTGTGAGCAAACTATGAATATCTAGACCTAAACAAGATTTGAAGGATTTATAAAATAAATCTATGCAAACTAGAAATTTAATCCTATTATGCAAGTTATTGGTAAGCCTATGATGATATGACAAAAATGCTAAGAGATAATAATGATTCATCGATCCCGAAAATGAGATCAAGATTGTCATTTTATAGAAAATGCAATCTTAAATGGACGGACGAGATGAGAGATTGAGGAATGCCCTAGAATCAAAGGTCAAGATTCAATAAGGCAACTCTCAATTAGGTTTAGGGCAAAATGCCCACATGTGTGAATAAGATTTAATTAAATAAATTAAATCAAGACTAAATGTGATAGTTGAGATGAAATTAGTAAAAATTAGAGAATAAGAAGGTGGGATTTTAAAAATCAGTAATTTTAGAAATTACTTGATTTGTAGAGGAATAATTCTATTTGAAATTAAATTAATTCAAAATGGGGATTTTGTGGGATAAGCAGTAATTGATTTTTGAAATTAATTACTAAATGAAGAATTAGTTAACCATGTGAGATATTTTTAAACGATTTGTTTTATTTAAAAATATAGAAGTGTCACATGTCACAATTAAATAATTAAAAATAATTATTTAATTTAGAAGAAGTAGTTAATTAATTAATTAAATTTATTTAATTAAGAGGATTTTAGGAATAGTGACACATTAAATAAATATATTTTAAATATATTTATTTAATAATCAGGAGGACATTAATGATAAGGATTAATTAAATAAATAAGATTTTATTTAATTGTAAGAAGACTTTGATAATTAGTGACATTATTAAATAAATAAATAAAATTTATCTATTTAATAATTATGAAGAATGAAAGATTATGAATTAATTAAATAATTATAAATTATTTAATTAATAGTTGAATGAGGGTTAGAAACATAATTAAAATGTTATAATCATGTTATGACGAAAGGTGGTAAAATAGTGAACACAAGCCTAAGTCATTTTTAGGTGTCTACATTTGCCCCTCTTTGTCATAATGCAGCTTGTCGCATTGTGGCAAAGAAAAAAAGTCCAGAATATGCCCCAATGAAGGTACTGAGTGCCTATGCCCCCTCAAGAAAATTTTTGAATTTTGACCCGGGGTCAGAAAAATTTGGAAAATATCTCGACTGGCTCAATTAATGACTAGATAAGTAACGGCGTGAATGGTTTCAAAAATGGAGGACATTAAGCTAGCCAAAATGCCGGTCAAAGGTGGTCAAATGAGCCTCCAATATAACCTACTAGGTCAAAACCCTAATTGTCAGCCTATAAATAGGTTGAAAAGGTCAATCCAAATGTCATTTGCTCATTTGTCATATAGAAAATTCAGAAACCAAAGCTCTAAGAGATGATGGTGATTCCAGCAACTACACACCATGGATATCGCGTGCGCACATTCCGACAACCCGAGGGCGCACCGGTAAGTACCCTATCCAACTTGACAAATTTTGAATTTTATGCATTTATTAGGGTTTTAAGGGTGGGAATCAAATGCGTTGTGACGCAAATGATGTCGTGTAAGCCACAAATGCCTTCGCTTTCGACACATTTGATTGCATCGCAACTTAAGTGTGAAGGGCAGGCTAGGTTTTTTGTGCGATTGCACAACTGCAAGGGGAAACGACGCATTTGTAAGGTTGTGACGTGTTTGCCATTTTGAGATGCAATTGCTAAGTTCAAAGACGCATTTGTGAAATCGCAACGCAATTGTCAATCCAAACGACGCATTCGTTGTTAGATCGTGCATATGCTATCTATAATGACGCGTTCATTGTTAGATTGCACATTTGCTGGTCAGAACGACGCATTTGACATATTGCAATGCATTTGCCATGCACATAATCGCAATTGACTGGTTGTGATGCATTTGTGGTCAACACGATGCAATTGCAATTGACCAAAGTTGACTTTTGTTGCCCTTGTGCCGAGATTAGTTTGGATGCACCCTTGACTTTCCAGTAGTAGTAAAATTTCCATAATGTTGCTTAATATGTGTTAATTCTTGACCTTTCTTTGTGCAGAGTTGGCTTGTACCCATTTATACCCGAGAGTTCCGACCGGCGACATATGCCTTCAAAGATCGCCTCAGTGATAGACAGAGACAGCGGTTGATGGCCCTAGGTCTATACCATGTTACTTATATGCCCATTATTCGGGCAAACAGAGGTTTTCTTACAGCTCTTTGTGAGAGGTGGCATTATGGGACCTGCTCGTTTCACCTTCCTACTAGAGAGGCAACAGTGACCTTGGAGGATGTCTACCACATTCTTCGCATTCTACAATCCGCACCGAGGGCGATAGGCCCTGTCCGAGATCTACGAGGGTGTTGATGGTGCCCAGTTGGGCATGGATGGTTACGAGATCAGTTGGGACGTTGTAGCCGACCGGTTTCCTAGGTTTGATGCCATGCTCATGACCTTGATCATCGGATTACTGATCCCAGATCGTCGTGGTCACGGATTTCCCATTGGATGGGGGGATGTTCTTGTTCGCATGCGAGGACAGAGGACTATTTTCACTTGGGGGCCCTGCTTGTTGGCCATGCTCTATCATCAGTTACATGAGGTTGTTTATCACCAGGGGCACAGTATCAGTTGTGGCACTACCCTCCTGATGATCTGGGTATGGGAGCGCATTCCCGTGTTTTGACCACTGATGCAGATTCAGCAGCTAGGTGATGGTATGTCGTATGGTTACTTGTATGCAGGAACAGTTAGCCAAACTCACATGGGAGATAATGGGTACTGGCATCATCGGATTGATACGATGATCAGTTTTGTGTGGAGATCCTACAGAGATTATGCGCAGTGGTCAGATGAGGATGGCCACTTATCCTTTTGCAGACAGTTTCGGTATTTGATTGGTCGCACGATACAGACTCAATGGATTATCGAGATGTACCTGCCCCAGCGAGTACTATGATAGTTTCGGGAGCAGCATGTTGTGTTAGTAGGCATGGCAGAGTATACTCAGTCTTCCAGGGAGTTCATGTGGGGGCCGCCCATATTAGTTACGTTGGTCGAGCAGCAAGTTGATAGCTTGGTGGTAGTTCAATGGGTGTGGAAAGGGGGTCCAGCAGATCCAGGGACATCTACTGAGTTTGACGCCTGGTGGCAGATTCACAGGACCATTCCGTTGACAGATCCAGATGGTCCACCGCTGATAGATCGGAGGTCAGTCATTCCATGCATACCGAGGAGAGGTCGAGGTGGCAGAGATGGAGGGAGAGATGGCAGAGGTTCTGAGGGTAGAGATGGAGGCAGGGGAGGAGGAGGCAGAGATGGGGGAGACGAAGGAGGTGGGGGAGTTGGAGGAGGTGGAGGAGACAACGGAGGTGGAGGAGATGGGAGGGGTGTGAGGAGGAGGATGGATGGCGAAGGGCGGAGGTAGCCCAGGAGATTCAGGTAGAGAGTGGGTGGTGTACCATTGTCACCCATTCGGGAGGAGGGGGAGGAGAGAGATTCAGAGGTGAGGAGGAGGTGAGGGGTGGACAGGAGGAGGCTGAGGTGAGAGTAAAGGAGGATCCTCTTGTTGGGGGACACCCTCTTGACATAGACGTGGAGGAGGTGAGGGGTGCAAAGGAGAGAGATGAGGAGGAGGAGGAGGAGGATGAGGCAGATCAGCGACTGCGGGAACACGTGATTTTCGGAGATGATGAGGGTGACAAATCACCTATTTTGCCTGCTGATGCTACTATTGATCAACGGATTGTAGACTTACAGAGTAGACTTGATGCAACCTTATCTCAGAACAAGGCCTTAGCAGCAGAGTTAGAGGTCACTCGGGTGGAGAGAGATCAGGCTATTCTTCAATGACAGAAGTCAAATTGGTGGGTGACAAAGTTTGCAGAGCTATGTTCAGGGCCGACAGGAGACATGGCCAGAGAGTTGGCTAGGATGGCAGAGAGCAGGGAGCGGTACAGGTTATTATACGAGCAGGAAATTCCCCCAGAGAGAGGGGACCCAGGGTTGTCCCAATCCTATAGCAGGACACACAGTAGCAGGACACACAGCAACAGGTCTCATAGCAGCAGTTACACCAGTGCTGGGGGGTCTACTGCATCAGGGCAGTCATCAGGTCATAGGTCACACAGCTCTCATAGGCACTCATCAGGCCATAGTCACAGATCAAAGCATGGGCATAGATCAGTGTCATCAAGACACCAGGCAGAGCAGAGCCAGCCTCCTATTACCGAGGCCTTGAGCTCTCAGGGTCAGACTCAAGACACCACTCCCATTCAGGTCACATTTCACGTGGTTGGTTAGGCACAGCCACCTTGCAATTCACCTCTATGGGACGGATGAGGGCCATCTTAGGACTTTTTTGTAGATATTTGTATATTTTTCTATTCAAGCCTGCGAGCTCCATTTTTTGGGATATCATATGACTCTATCCTGTGACATGACATTTTGGGATTATATATATATATGCGATGCAGTTTTGATGTGGCCTATATGATGTTATGTGTTATGGTATTCTAATGCTTTATGTGATGCTTTTATGATGCTATGAGCTGTATGGATATTATGCTTATGTTTATGAATGCAATTATGGATGCGGTTCTACATGCTAATGTTTATTTATGATGCCTATATGTTGATGCAAATGATAGTTTTTATGATATGAGATGGATGAATGTGATTTATGCAAATGTGAATATGAAATGCTCATGCCATTATGTATGCAACTTTGTTTTTTTGTATGTCACAGGATATCATCAGAGAATGAGAGAGGGGAAGGCGAAGATGTTAGTGCAAAGAAAGATATGCATGTTAGTGCGAAAATTAAAATCCTTCAAAGCTTTGCTATAGTACTATTCTAGTTGTTGCTCTTTAATCATCATTGGGAGAAAATGTCATGATGTTCGACAAACACTATGATATGACATAGATCAATAGTGTGCAAGGTCGAACCTTCACGTAGCTCAACAGTCGCAGACAAAGGATGATCATGAATCGTGCAAGGAACACAATTGCCCCTAGTCACTTTGTCATGACTAACCACCAGAAAAACCAAGCCGATCACGAGACATCGCTGCTTCTCTAAATCCTAACATTTAGGACATCTTGGAGAAACTATCCACATGATAGAAAAAAAAAACAGACAGTAAAATCATCGTACTATGTCGTTGCTTCTCTAAATCCTGAAGTCAGGACATCCTGGAGAAACTAATAGTAGAGTGATAAGTAGACAAGGATAATCATCATGATATATCATGGTTCCTAGGACATAAGGAACTAATATCATGATAATCATCAAAAGACAGAAAAAAATTTCCAAGTGTTTTAATGTCAAGTGTTGTCAAATGTCGAGCGATATCAATATTTAGGGAGGACACATCCTAAATGACGTTGACATCTAGGAGATCGATTTTCAGAGTTAGGAGAATCCATCAAAATTGCCAGATGATGATGATGATGCTTAGGAAGGACATATCCGAAAGCATAAAGAAGTGACATGAGTTGCTCTTCATAAGGATACATCTTGAAGAAGAACTCAAATTTTTGCCAAGATAAAATTGTCTTGATATGATTACTACATGCCATTGCTGACATGCTGAATTGACCGAAAGTGTTTGACGAAGCAGATTTTTGATAGACTAATAGCTCAAGATTGATATAAGATTCGATTGATTTGGAGATAGTTTGACGTGTGTGAATGTGTAGTGCCATGAACCCTAATGGACTGACCTAGTGTGGCCTCGGGGGTCCATCGATTGATGGCCTTTCCTACGTCGTGCACTGAGAGACCTTGTAGTTCGACACAACCAATGACATTGTTCGAAGGAAAAAAAAGCTTGAATCATGATTTATTTGAAAAACCTAGAAGGACTGACCTAATGTCTCGAGGATTCAATGATGAATCTTGCCTCCGTAGCAAATGCGCAAAGACAACGTAGTTCAGACTAGGACGAAGATTGATTGATGTGATTGATTGAATTGATCGGATTGACTCTGTTTTTGGATTTTGACATTGATTTGGATGTTTTTGTATTTTCTCAGGCCGTTTTCAAATTTTTATGTCTTTTTTCAAGACTTTTTCACATTTTTAGGATTTTTTCAGGACTTCTTATGATTTTTATGGATTTTTTCAGGACATTTTAAAGGAAGAATGCAAGATCATGTGTGGTACCCACTATAGTTGCACAATAAAGGTCTTGCCCCCAAACAAAGCGGGATTTATCCGAGTCAAATGATATGGAGATAAGCAGACAAAAGGCAAGGATATGCAAGGGATGATGTCAACCAAATGCTAACCATGGTCGGAATTGACAAGACATAGGACGAATGTCGTGAATGTGTCAGGCCTTTGTGATTATGACAAATGGATAAAGGTCGATTTGAGTGACAGTAGATGGAAAAGCAATGATCGACTATGCATGGCGCTTGTTTGCCAAGTTTTCACCATGGTACTTATCCAAAGCCCTTGTTTGCCAAGTTTTCACTATTGGATGAATTCATTTATTTTTACTATTTTTGCCATTTTTTGGTGTCACCAAGACGCCTATTTGTTAGGTTTTCATCAAGGGATGATTTTTTGTTGTATTTTTCAAACAAATTATATTTTGTAGGTTTTTTAGCCCAGCTCTCTGATGCTATGTGTAGAATTTTCTCAGGTGTAAATTTTTTATGGGTTTTGTCAACTGTTCTCCATTAGGTGTGGCCAGCTGATAAGCTCCGGAACTAAATGTTGCAGTAATGATATAAGGACCAAGCTAATTAGCCTCAAACTTTCCAGGTTTTTCATGGTCTGCCTGATTTCTGGGGTTCTGCATGAGAACCAAGTCACCGACTTCAAACTTTCTCACCATTACTCTTTTGTTGTAACTTCGGTAGAGACGATTTTGATATGCCTGCTGATGATTTAAGGCATTTTTTCGTCTTTCGTGTAGCATTTTCAGCTCATGTAAGTATGTACTCTTCATCATCAATCATTCCTTTCAAAGAGACTCGGAGAGAAGGAATTTCGACCTCGATGGGTAATATGGCTTCAGATCCGTAGACCAGGAAAAATGGAGTGGCTCCAGTGGGGGTACGAATGCTGGTACGATAGGCCCATAAAGCAAGATTAATTTGTAGGTGCCAATCTCGATCAGCGTCATTGACAGTCTTCTTCAAAATGCGAAGAATTGTTTTGTTGGACGCCTCTACTTGGTTGTTACCTTGTGGGTAATATGGGGTGGAAAAATGGTGTTGGATGTGGAATCGCTCATAGAGCTCACGAACGTCTTGATTTTTGAATGGACTGTCATTATCTGTGATGATGGATTGTGGGACACCATATCGGCAAATGATGTAATTTAGGATGAACTTGGATATTTGTTTACCGGCGATGTAGGTGAGAGGGACGGCTTCAATCCACTTAGTAAAATACTCAGTGGTGGTGATTATGAATTTATGGCCATTAGAAGAGGATGGATGGATCTTACCCACGAGGTCGAGTCCCCATTGTGCGAAAGACCATGGAGAAGTGATAGGTCTCGATTCCTGTGCAGGTGCATGAATCAGATCACTGTGCACCTGGCATTTCCAACATGTTCTGACAAATTGAAGAGCATCTTTTTCTAATGTCGGCCAGTAATACCCAAGTCTGGTGACTTTTTGAGCTAATGTTGGACCACTCAAATGAGATCCGCATATACCCTTATGTACCTCTCGTAAATTCATTTGTGCTTCATCAGTGTCGAGATAGCGAAGAAGGGTGTTATCAAAGCCACGGCGGTATAAGGTGTCACTGACGATGGTATGTCTAGCCGCTTTTCGGATGAAGGACTTTCTTTGGTTGTTGGACAAGTTGGGTGGGAGGGTTTGGGATTTAAGATAGTCGTATATGTCCTGGTACCAAGGCGAACTGGGACCAATAATCTCACACACCATTGTTGACTCTGGAATAGCATATGCAGGCATCAACAGTTGTTCCACTAAGAATTCAAACGGTGACACATTCTTAGGGATGTCTAAGAGAGATCCAATGGTAGCCATTGCATCAGCTACCTTATTTTGTGTTCTTGGGATTTGTTCAAATGCAATCATTTTGAAGTACATTAGGAAACTATCCACCATGCGCTTGTAAGGGAGCAAATTTTCATCCTTTGTGTCATAGTCATCATTCACTTGGTTGATGACTAATTGAGAATCCCCAAATACAAGGAGTGTTTGAATTTTCCATTGAATTGCTATCTTGAGACCTGTGACCAATGCCTCGTATTCTGCAATATTATTTGTACAAGGGAAAGCAATCCGAAATGATTTAGGAATTGAATCTCCTTGTGGTGTGATAAATAATATGCCAGCTCCTGAGTCGTGCCCAGTGTGGGACCCATTAAAGTATAGTTTCCATGGTAAAGCTGGTTTTGCGTGAAAGATCGACTCATCAGGAAAATCAGTTATCAGTGGATGAGTGGGTTGGATTGGTGCATATGCCACTTGATCTGCTATTACTTGACCTTTTATAGCCTTGCGCTCCACATACTATATGTCATACTCGCTTAATATCATGACCCACTTCGCCAAGCGACCTGGCAATGCTTTAATCGGTCAATCTTTGCTACCAAATGTGTTTGATGGCTTAGCATATAGTGTCTTAGTTTCTGCACCACAAAGACAACCTCCAGGCATGCTCGTTCAATGGTTGTGTAGTTGAGCTCATATCCAATTAATGTGCGACTGATGTAATATATGGCTCTTTCTTTTTCTTCATGGTCATGTTGTGCCAATAATGCCCCCAGTGCATTTGTCGTTGTAGAGACATATAGGATCAATTGTTTTCCCTCAATAGGCGGCATTAACACTGGTGGTGTTAATAGATATTCTTTAATTTGGTCAAAGGCTATGTTGCACTTATATGTCCATACAAAAGGAATGCTTTTGCGAAGAAGATATTGAAATGGTTGACACTTGTCTGCCAATTGTGCAATGAAGCGGTGAATAGATTGCAATCTACCTTGAAGTTTTCACAACTCACTAATTCCTCTTGGAGGAGGCATGTCCAGAATTGCTTTTACTTTTGCAGGGTCAACCTCAATGCCTCGACGTGAAATTATGTATCCCGACAGCTTGCCTGAAGTGACTCCAAAGACACATTTCTTTGGGTTCAAACGAACCTTGTAATCCTCAAGCCGTCTAAATATTTTGTCTAGGACTTTGAGATGATCTTTTCTTGTCAAAGATTTTTCCAATAAGTCATCTACATAATCTTCCATTAGGATATGCATCATGTTGTGGAAGATTGTTGTCATAGCCCTTTGGTATGTGGCACCTGCATTCTTTAAGCCAAAAGGCATGACGTTCCAACAGTATGTTCCCCAAGGGCAAGTGAATGTCATTTTATGCTAATCCTCTATTGCAATTCGGATTTGGTTATAGCCTGAAAAACCATCCATGAGAGATAGCATCTCATATCCTGTCGTGAGGTCAAAATCATGTCTATGTTTGGTAGGGGGAAGTCATCCTTTGGACAAGCTTTGTTTAAATCTATGAAATCCGTGCAAATATAGATTTTTCCATTCGGCTTGGTAACAGGGACAATTTTTGATATCCAATCAGCATTAATCTATTGACCTTATGAACTCAACATCCAGTAACTTCTTTAGTTCAGCCTTGACAAGTAGTGCAATCTATGGATGCATCTTGCGCAACTTTTGTTTGACTGGCTTAATTCCTAAGATTAGAGGAAGATGATGTAAAACCAATGTTGGATCAAGGCCTGGCATGTCAGCATATGACCATGCGAAGTTAACTTTCCTGTCTGTGAAGAATTGTTGAAATTCGGGTTTTTTTTTCTTCTAACAATGATGCGGCCAAGAGAATCATTTTGGGATTCTTTGGTGTGGCTATGTTAACTTCCACTGTGTCTTCAATGAGCATAGCTGACTTTTCTTGTGTTATGGGAAGAAATTCCAATCCTCCATCCTTAGGCACCTCAGAGAGGTTTTCACCTTCGAATACGTCCTTTGTTTTTACTATTTTACTGCTAGAAGGTTCCTTGCAGTTTTCACCTAAAGGCATTTCTTTTTCTTTTTTCTTTTTTGCATTTTTGCAACTCAAGGATTGCACAGTCTCCCCGAAGTAAGCCGCACAATCTATATCAATGGAGAACCCTGTTTTGTGATCACCCCAAGGAATACCTTCTCTTAGCCCCATGAACTCTGCAATTGCCTCGTCATTCTGAAATATGTCCATCACCGGTGAGTTTTGTTGGTCTCAGTCGATCAATTGTGGATAAACAAGAGGGATCCCATCGTTAGTGTTGGTGAAGGATGGGGAGGATGCGGAAAGTGTGCAAATTGATGCCTTGAGGGAAAAGGCAAAGTTTTCAATTTCCACTTCCATGTCTGATGCAATGGATGGTCCATACTCCGAGTCAGATGAATCGAATTCAAAGTCATAATATGGGATAAAATTATCAACATCGTGACTAGTGGTTGGCGTTTCAGAAGTATGGATAGTGGGCTCAGATAAATTAGGCTCATGGGTGGGCTCGGGAACGGGGTGGGATGATTCTGGTATTATCGACGACACCTTGTGTTCTTCTGGATTCCAAGGAATGCTTACCCATTCCTTATTTTTAGAATGTTGGTCAATAGGGTCAATGTTATATTTCATGCGGAATCATCCTTCAAAGGAAGGTTGGCCAGGTTCCAAGAATAGTTCATCAATGTCATAGTCACTGATGGTTTTGTCAGATCCCCATTCCCATTCATTTGAGTTTGTTTCGGTAAGGGATTCTTCGCATTTCTCAACACCTTTTGTAGCCATTATGACCTTACTTGAAATTTCATAGGTACGTTGATCGTCAATTCCGAATTGGTCGAACCCTAGCCCTATATTCTTTGGTCTTGCAGTCATGATAATAGGTTCCCTTCTTTCGTTGTTGTTCTTCCCCAGGCCGCTTGTATCATCGAAACCTAGAGCTTTGCATATGTCATAGCCTTTGCCATAGAGATGTAGCGGTAGTGGAGATAACTCTGTTTGATCTTTGTAGATCCAGTTATCTGTGTCGATAATGACTTCGTTACCCATATCGCCCCACCGTGTAAAAACACTTTTCGATGGCACCTTGAAATTTTTTTTGGGCTCCACTGCAAAACATGGTCTACCATAGACTTTAGGCAGCTTCGATATTGTGGTGATATAATAAGCCATATTCAATTTGAACTCTCCACAACCAAGGTCCTGGATCTAAAGTTCTTTACTTGGGATGGAGGCTGATGGAGATGGTGTGGTAGTAGGCGATGGAATGGATGATTTCGTGAGTGTCGATGGGTCAATATATTTGGATGAGGTGGAAGATGAGGCCTCCTGATTGATGGGTACCTCGTGCTCAACAGTGGCTCGCAGGTTGGTGCAATATTGGAATGGATCGGGATCTCCTGGGATAGTGATCTCAGTTCCATCAAAAGGGAATTTTAGGCATTGGTGGTACGTGGATGGAATGGCCTTTAGAGCATGAATCCATGGATGATCAAGTAATATATTATAGTGTATGTCACAATCCAAGACCTAGCATGTTGTATCTATGATAACTGGTCCTACTTGGAGTGGAATGGTAATGACGCCTTTAGAAGTGTGTTCTTCATCATCGTATGCCTTGATGACGATGCTCTTGCTAGCATCTACACACGCATCAAAAAAACCAAGAACTTTAACCAATTTCAGAGAGCAGATGTTCAATCCTGCTCCGCCATCTTTTAGGAATCATCTAACCTTATGCTTATGGACAAAAACCTCGATGTGAAGGGCATCATTATACAATGGTTTGGGTGAGGAATAGTCGTTGTCTGAAAAGGTGATGTGGTGAGGGGAATTCAGATATCCGACCATAGTCTCAAAGTGGTTGACATCCATGTTGGTTGGGACAGATGACTCTTGCAAGACTTTATCCAGGATGGCCTTATGTGTGGGTGAAATACGGAGCAGTTCGAGAATGGATATTTGAGCAGGTGTTTTATTTAATTTCTCAACAATGTTGAACTCCGATTTTGGGTTGGACTATCTGGCGGACGGACCAAGTATGGTGATTTTCGATTGATGTGCAGAAGGACCTGGGATAGTGACCTTGCCTTTACGCATAGTACATTGCATTCCGGGGCTTTTTTAATGTTAAAGGTATTAACAGATTCATCTTCATTAGCAGCGCGAAGATTGTTAATAATAGTACCATTGGGATAACTGTATGCAGAACGAATAGTATTGTAGGTCGGATGAATGCGGTTGGCTTGATTGTTGGTATTCTTTGTGCCAGAGGAGGAAGCTTTACCATGATCTTGCAGTGGGTTTTTGTGTATGGTATGATCCACATTAGATGTAAATGATTGACCACCCAATTCGCTGGTGTGGTTCTCTATAAGGTCTTGCACCATATTTCGTAATTGTCGACAAGAGGAAGTTTTGTGCCCTTTGGCACGGCGGCAATTGCAAAATGAACCATCATCCCACCATGACAGCTTAAACTGACCAGGGTCATATGGTTTTGGCTCTTCCAACGTTATGACACCGTTTTGAAGAAGTTTCTTTAAGACAATTTCAATTGGTTCACCCAAAGGGGTGTACGTGCGTTTTTGGAATTGTCGAGGTTGACGCAACTGTCTTTGATTCATTTGCACATGATTGCTTTGGATAGCATTATTAGTTGGTGTTGGTGTTGTTACAGGTGCGTTTTGATTTTGTACTCCTTTGATTGTGAGTATATGACCTATTGCATTGACGGTTTTTGCATCAACTACACCGTCACTTGTGATATGCTTGTTCTTAACCCAGTATTTGTTTTTGTTATTTGAGCTACTCGGGTTATTATTTGTGGTGGTGTTGATAGTTTTTCCACCATACTTTAATTTTCCCTTGGCGATCAAGGCTTTCTCGAGTTGAACACCCTTTTCTACAAGGTCAACAAAGGTGGTGCAACAATGGACTTGTAAGCCATACCTTAGCAGTCCTAGGAGAGTTTGAACAAACATGGTGACTTTCTCCTTTTCAGGTATTTCGACCAAATATATGCTTGCTAAGGCTCTCCATCTTTGGAAGAATGGAATGAAAATCTCTCCTGCATCCTCTTGGGTAAGTTTGCATAAGGAGGCGATGTCAATATCTGTGTCAATGTTATAGGCATAGTTTTTAACAAACTTGTTTGCCAATTCGTCCCATGTTTTTATTCCCATAGGCAAAAGTGAGAACCATTCTAGTGCATGACCTGCAAGACTTCTAGAAAACAGTCTCATGAGATAGGTTTGCTCATATGCAATTTCAATGCAACTATTGGTGAATTCTCTTATGTGTTCAATGGGGTTTGTTTTGCGTTTGTATTTGGGAAAATGAGGTACCACATATCCATGAGGAAAGGGTGGCATATACAAGGTTGTATCAAATAGATATGGACACAAATCATGTGACATGTATGACTTTTTTCTGGATTGTTGCAAGGTCTCCACTTGTGTTTAAAGAGCAGCGAGTTGGAGTGTGAGTGCTTCCACCATGGGATGGTTGGTAGCATCACCAATGTTGCTGATAGGGGCAGCTTGAGTCCCCAGCTTTTGTGGTGAGATGTGTTGATTTGGAATGGGTTGTTGGTGAGAAAAATGAGCGTTTTGATTAAGCAGTTGTTGGAAATAAGTGTTTCGATGAGGGATGTGCTGTTGTGTATGGACTTGAGAGGCATAAGTGGGGATGTGATATACTGCCATGTTGGACTGAATTTGAGGGCCTTGTTGGTTTTGATTTTGTTGATGTCCAAATGGAGTGAAGGATTGAGGGCCTTGTTGATTTTGAGCTTGTTGATGCCCAAATGGAGTGAAGGATTGAGCGCCTTGTTGATTTTGAGCTTGTTGGTGCCCAAATGGAGTGAAAGATTGAGCGCCTTGATTGCCTTGCCCAAATAAAAGATTGTGGCCTTGAGGAATGTTCGTGTTTTGAGTCACGGGAATGTCGGTATTAACCTGTGATGAAGTGGGTTGGGTGCCTTGTATGGTAACTCTTCGTTTATTTCTCCCAAATGGGTTGGATGAGTTGGTTACCATGGCATTTGAAGAACCTAATAATAAGTTTGTTGATGTACTCATGGAACTAGATGTAGTTCCAAAGAGGTTTGATGTGGTTGCCCCCATTGTTTGTGAAGGGATGGTGGATGTTTGTTGTGGAATGGATTGTGATATGGTGTTGGTTTGGGAAGATGATCCTCCAATAGATGTTGTGTTGGTTGTGGTGGTAGTATGACCAAGGGAGGTAGCATTGATTGTGTTGATGACATTTTGTGAAGAGGCTCCCATGGAAGGATTGTGTGATGTTGGAGTGGGAGAAGTTGCTCTAAGAGTGTTAAGATCAAATCCCTTTGGTAACTTAGCCCCTTGGTCAAGGAGCATAGCTAGGAATCTAGAAGTCATTTAAGACTACTTCTTCTACAAAATCAGCAACTTCTGGATGTTGGGCAGTAGCTAATACGTCTTCTTCAAATACTTCCCCATTTTGATCCCGTCGGATAAATGGTTCAAAAATATGTGATGGAGATGATGCGATGTTCATCTCACTAAAAGGATTGATATTGGAATTTCCCATGTCAAAACAAGGATTGTTCATGGCATTAGGGAATGAATCCATGCCATTTGTGAACTCCAGAAAGTTAGTGTCTTGTCTAAAGGAACCCATGAGTCTTTTCTTTTTCTGTAATCTAGTTTCAACCATACAAGGTTTTGCTCAAGTTGGGATGATGGAGAAAATGATCTAAGTATGATACTATGTTTTTTGGTTTCTTTTTTTATTTTTAAAGGATGTTATGAAATGCAAGTAAGACTAAAGGCTTGTGAATGCAAGTGATGTGATACTAAATGGAGATGCCAAATGATATGCAATAGAGGATCCTAAGATGTACTTACTAGTGAGAGACCTAAAGAGGACAACTTGGGCAAACAAATTTTTTGCAATGATTCAATTTTGGAAGACCAATGGACCATAAAAGGACTATAAAGAGGACAAAGTGAAGTTTCCACACTAGACTATTAAGTGGGAAATAATTCACAAAGGATTTGACAAAGTGATAATGGTAATTGGGTCCAATGATAACCTACTATTGAATGCACAGTTTTGACAATGAATGATAAGAGTCAACTCCTAAAATCTATAAAAGTAAGTGTCTAAGGAGATGGTGAAGCTATCAATGCAATCTAATGGAAAGCCAAATGGAAACCTATTGTGGGCTAAAAACGGTACCTAAAATGCAATGTTTGATGAAAGTTGAGCAATTCAGAGTATGGTTTGAACTGTAATAGTGAAGGGAGACTTGATTGAATTGAAGACAAGTTGCGGACTTTCAGTTTGTGACGGTGAGAAATTGTTTTTCAAGTTTTTAGCAAATGCGGTACAATAGAGCAAATGAGGCTCACAGAGTCGAATGCGGTTCCAAAAGTGTCAACTGCGACACAATATGGCGAATGCAGGTTGATGTCTCTCAAATGCAGCCCAATATGTTGAATGCGGTTTAACACTAGCAAATGCGGCTCAGTATATTTCAATTGCGGCTCATCAGAGCGAATGCGGGTTAGGATGACTCAATTGCGGCCCATCAGAGCTAATGTGGCTTGATATCTGGTGATTGCAGTTTATCAGAGCGATTGCGTCGCAATGGAAAAAAAAATAGAAAACCGAACGTTGTTTTTGCAGTTTTGACAAGTTTTCTTATCCATATTTTTTATGTTCAATTTGTTGAAGTCTGTTTGAAAACAGTTGGCAAACACATAGAAATTAAAACATTAAATGTGTGTTCAAGTAGACTCACTCTTAATAGTCAAAGGTTCATCATAACAATCATAGCCCACAGCTTAAAATCACGTCAACTCACACAGCCATGTCACCCCCTAGAGGGCGCCCGTGTTTTTATCTTTTCCAGGTGCGTACTCAAGGTGACGGAAGTGGATACCGAATCCCCTGAGCAAACAATCTATGGTGATTATATGGTGAGTGTCTTGGGGGGAGATTCTTCCCTCCCCTTGCACCGTGATCAAGACAATTTCTGGATATTGACACGGCTGGCTTCTACACTATGGTTCTTAGTCAAGGTTTTCATTCGGCGTGGCAATAGATAAACTCTCTCAGGACACCTCCCAATCTTTAAAACAAAGATTTTGGGGATAGTTATCTTACCTACTGCCATTGAATATGGGTTTCCCCAAAATTCACTTTTGATTATAGTGGGTTGGAAAACCTAGCTTTGGTTGTTCCCACTTAGGTCGTTCCCGTAGGGTGAGTACTTTTTCCCACTACAGCAGGCCTTCTAAGGGTTGTAATAAAACATGAAATGCATGAAAATAAAAATGGATAAGTCTAGCTTTTTTATCACCCAATAAAGGGGAGAGCATATACCTATTATCCAAACAAACACAGTAAACAAATGTTCAGTTTTAAACCCAAATGAAAGTTTTCTATTCTAAGTGAAGATATTGCTTCACAAAAACATAGGGTTTATTTTAATCCAAACAAAAGTAAAGTGTGGTGACTATCCTAGATTGATAAATTCCAAATTAGATTTTCTATCCTAGGATTGGTAAATTCCGAATTAAGTGTCTATCCTAGGGTTGGTTTATTTTAATCCCAAAAATAGAAAAACTGGTCGCGGATGCATCGGTTCTAGATTACAATTCAATAATGCAAATTACCAGTCACTTGCGGTGCGAAATGGCAGATGCGGCTCAGCAGATACGGTTCGGGTTCTGTCAAATGCATTGCAGAATGTCATTTATGGCTCTATGAGTGGCGAATGCAATGCATTAGATCAATTGTGTCACACGTGAAGGAAAATGCGGTGTAGCAGAGCGGTTGTGTCGCACGAGAAGGAAAATGCGGCGTGTTGTACCTGTTCCTACAAAAGATAAATCAGGGGCCATACAAAACCTGCAAAAGTGTGTTAGATACGTCAGGTTCACCAATGTAATGATAGATAAAATATTCTCCAAGATAGAACTAGGTTAGAACATGCATGCAATAAAAATACTATCAATCAATGGAATGCAAAGGAGAAATCATGAGAAAAGGAATGAGACTAGAACAGTCTCACCCATTTCTCTCCTCCATGGCTCATTTCCATTGTACCTCCTAACTTGTTGTGATAAAAGGATGCCCTCAAATTTGTTTATGTGAGCAAACTGTAAATGTCTAGACCTAAACAAGATTTGAAGGATTTATAAAAATGCTTTCTAATATGCAAACTAGCAATTCAATCCTAATATGCAAATCATTAAATAAGCTTAAGATGATATGATAATTGATGCTAATGAGATTACAAAAATGCTAAGAGATAATAATGATTCATCGATCTCGAAAATGAGATCAAGATTGTCATTTTATAGAAAATGCAATCTTGAATGGATGGACGAGATGAGAGATTGAGGAATGCCCTAGAATCAAAGGTCAAGATTCAATAAGGAAACTCTCAGTTAGGGTTAGGGAAAAATGCCCATATCTGTGAATAAGATTTAATTAAATGAATTAAATCAAGACTAAATGTGACAGTTGAGATGAAATTAGTAAAAATCAGAAGATAAGGAGATGAGATTTTAGAAAATCAATAATTTTAGAAATTACTTGATTTGTAGAAGAATAATTCCATTTTGAATTAAACTAATTCAAAATAGGGATTTTGTGAGATAAGAAGTAATTGATTTTTGAAATTAATTACTAAATGAAGAATCAGTTAACCATGTGAGACATTTTTAAATGATTTTGTTTTATTTAAAAATATAGAAGTGTCACATGTCACAATTAAATAATTAAAAATAATTATTTAATTTAGAAGAAGTAGTTAGTTAATTAAATAAATTATCAAATCTATTTAATTAAGAGGATTTAGGAATTAGTGACACATTAAATAAATATATTTTAAATATATTCATTTAATAATCAGGAGGACATTAATGATAAGGATTAATTAAATAAATAAGATTTTATTTAATTGCAAGAAGACTTTGATAATTTGTGACATTATTAAATAAATAAATAAGATTTATTCACTTAATAATTATGAAGAATGAGAGATTATGAATTAATTAAATAATTATAAATTATTTAATTAATAGTTGAATGTGGGTTAGAAACATAATTAAAATGTTATAATCATGTTATGACGAAGAAAGGTGGTAAAATAGTGGGTGGGGCCCTGAGACATAATCTCCTCTGCTCTCACCCCTGGCCTCCTCCTCTCCACCCCTCACCTCCTCCTTAGCCCTCACCTCCACCTCCTCCTCACCCCCTTTGACCTCCTCAGCCCTCACCTTTGGCTCTCTCTCCTCCCCCTCCTCCTGAATGGGTGACAATGGTACACCACCCACTCTCTACCTGACTCTCCTAGGTTGCCTCCACCCTCCACCATCCCTCCTCCTCCTTGCACCTCTCCCATCTCCTCCACCTTTGTCATCTCCTCCACCTCCTCCACCTCCCCCACCTCCTTCGTCTCTCCCATCTCTGCCTCCTCCTCCCCTACCTCCATCTCTACCCCCTGCACCTCTGCCATCTCTCCCTCCATCGTTGCCACCCCAACCTCTCCTCGGTATACGTGGAATGACTGACCTCCCATCTATTGGCAGTGGACCATATGGATCTGTCAATAGGATGGGCTTGTGAATCTACCACCAGGCATCAAACTCAGTTGATGTCCCTAGATCTACTGGACCCCCTCTCCACACCCACTAAATGACCACCAAACTATCAACCTGCTGCTCGGCCACTATAACTGATATGGGTGGCCCCCACATGGTCTCCCTAGAGGACCGAACATACTCTATCATGCCTACTCGCACAACCTGCTACTCTCCAAATTATCGTAGTACCCATTGGGGTAGGTACATCTCAATAATTAGCTTGGTTTGTACCATGTGGCCAATCAAATACTTAAACTATCTGCATAGGGATAAGTGGCCATCCTCATCTGACCACTGAGCACAATGTCGATAGGGTCTCCAAATGAAACTAATCATCGTATCAATCCGATGATGCCAGTACCCTGTATCTCCCACACAAGTCTGGCTAACTAATCCCACATACAAATAAACATAAGGCATCCCATCACCTAGCTGCTAAATCTACACTGGTGGTCAGAAAAATGGGAATGCGCTCCCATACCTAGATCATCAGGAGGGTAGTGCCGCAACTAATACTATGCCCCTGGTGATAGACAACCTCATCTAATTGATGATAGAGCATGGCCAGCAAATAAGGCCCCCAAGCAAAAATAGTCCTCTGTCCTCGCATGCGAACAAGTACATCCCCCCACCGAATGGGAAATCCGTGACCACAATGATCTGGGATCAGCAATCCAAAAATCAAGGTCATGAGCATGGCATCAAACCTGGGAAACCAGTTGGCTACAATGTCCCAACCGATCTCATAACCATTCATGCCCAACTGGGAACTATCAGCACCAACTTGTGCATCTCGAGAGATAGGACCTACTCGCCCGCGAATTAGCGAGATCATAGGTGACTCTCTCTCCGCTAATCGGAATGTGGAGAGTGCAGTAGACATCCTCCAAGGTCATTGTTGCCTCTCCAGTAGGCAGGTGAAACGAACAGGTTTCTGAATGCCATCTCTCACAAAGAGTTGTCAGCAAACCTTGGTTTGCTCGAATAATGGGCATATAAGTAACATGAGTCTGGACAGGGCCATGTTCAGCGTCTCTGACATCTGTCACTAAAGGCGATCCTCTTAAGGCATGTAACCGTAGGTGAGACTCTTGGAGTATAAAACCGTTGTCAGGCTACTGCGCAAAGAAAGGTCAAGGATTAACACATATTAGCATTATGCATTTTACTATCACGCAGAAAGTCAAGGTACATCAAGCTAATCTGGCACAAAGGGGTAACAAAAGTCAGCTGGTCAAGTACGGTGCGTCGCGTGATACAAATGCATCACAACCGGTCGAATTTTGGCATGCTGGAGAGGAAACTGCAATATGTCAAATGCATCACGACCAGCGAAATGTAATCTAACAACGGTTCGTCATTATAGACAAATCGCGATCAACAACGAATCGTCGTTTGGATTGGCGATTCGTTGCGATTTATAAATCGTCTTTGAACTTGTATTCGTCTGAATAGCCGTCGCCGGAAGAGTCATCATTTGCATGCGCAATACTTATGAATCGTTGTTCCCTTGCCGATTTGCCTTGATCGCCCGCGAAACCCTAAGCCTACCGTCACGCTTGCGTTTGTGGCGCAATCAAATGCATCGAGCGAAGGCGATTTGCGGCTTACAGCGACATCATTGCGTGCAGTAGCATTTGATTCCCACCCACTTGAAACCACAATAAAATTAGAGTAAATTCAGAATTTTGATAGGATTGGTTTGGGGTACTTCCGTGCCTCACCTCGGGTCGATTGGATATATGCAGCGGTATCCACGGTGTGAGTGGTGGAATTCACCATCTCGTCTCTCCGGAGGCGCTCACGGTTTTAGAATTTTTCTATATGACAAATGAGCAAATGACTTTTGGATTTGACCTTTTCAACCTATTTATAGGCTGACAATTAGGGTTTTGACCTGGTAGGTTATATTGGAGGCTCATTTGACCACCTTTGACCGGCATTTTGGCTAGCTTAACGTCCTTCATTTTCGAAACCGTTCACGCCATTACTTATTTGGTCATTAATTGAGCTAGTCGGGATATTTTCCAAATTTTTCTGACCCCGGGTCGAAATTCAAAAATTTTCCCGAGGGGGCATAGGCACTTCGTACCTTCACTAGGGCATATTCTGGACTTTTTTTCTTTGCCACAATGCGACAAGCTGCACTATGACAAAGAGGGGAAAATGTAAACACCTAAAAATGATTTAGGCCTGCGACCACTATTTTACCACCTTTCGTCATAACATGATTATAACATTTTAATTATGTTTCTAACCCACATTCAACTATTAATTAAATAATTTATAAGTATTTAATTAATTCATAATCTCTAATTCTTCATAATTATTAAATAGATAAATCTTATTTATTTATTTAATAATGTCACTAATTATCAAAGTCTTCTTGCAATTAAATAAAATCTTATTTATTTAATTAATCCTTATCATTAATGTCCTCCTAATTATTAAATGAATATATTTGAAATATATTTATTTAATGTGTCACTAATTCCTAAAATCTTCTTAGTTAAATAAATTCAATTAATTTATTTAATTAATTAACTACTTCTTCTAAATTAAATAATTATTTTTAATTATTTAATTGTGACATGTGACACTTCTATATTTTTAAATAAAACAAATCATTTAAAAATATCTCACATGGTTAACTAATTCTTCATTTAGTAATTAATTTCAAAAATCAATTGCTGCTTATCCCACAAAATCCCTATTTTGAATTAATTTAATTCAAAATAGAATTGTTCCTCTACAAATCAAGTAATTTTTAAAATTACTAATTTTCTAAAATCCCACCTTCTTATCCTCTGATTTTTACTAATTTCATCTCAACTCTCACATTTTATTTTTTTTAATTGGTAATGGGCACTTTTTAAGGTGCCTAACACTATTGTTGTTCAAATCCGCGAGCCCACCAGCCCAACGAAAGGACAAAGCCTACGAGCATAGCGGCCCAACGGGGATTTGAACCTTGGTGGCAGCGTCACCAAGCAAGTGTTTCAACCGCTGCGTTATACGGGTCACCCCCATCTCAACTATCACATTTAGTCTTGATTTAATTTATTTAATTAAATCTTATTCACACATGTGGGCATTTTTCCCTAGCCCTAATTGAGAGTTGCCTTATTGAATCTTGACCTTTGATTCTAGGGCATTCCTCAATCTCTCATCTCGTCCGTCCATTTAAGATTGCATTTTCTATAAAATGACAATCTTGATCTCATTTTCAGGATCGATGAATCATTATTATCTCTTAGCATTTTGTAATCTCTTAGTATTTTTGTCATATCATCATAGGCTTACTAATAACTTGCATAATAGGATTAAATTTCTAGTTTGCATAGATTTATTTTATAAATCCTTCAAATCTTGTTTAGGTCTAGACATTCATAGTTTGCTCACACAAACAAATCTGAGGGCATCCTTTTATTACAACAAGTTTAGGAGGTACAATGGAAATAAGCCATGGAGGAGAGAAATGGGTGAGACTGTTCTAGTCTCATTCCTTTTCTCATTGATTTCTCCTTTGCATTCCATTGATTGATAGTATTTTTATTGCATGCATGTTCTAACCCAGTTCTATCTTGCAAGAATATTTTATATCATTACAGTTATAAGATCCAACATGGTGTGTGAAATTGTTGATTCCTCTCCCAATCCAAGAACAAATATTCAAAATTGAATGCCACAATTTTGAAATCCCAAATCTAAATTCACCATCCAACATTTCACATATTTTGGTAGCATCCTTTGTCATCGAGACAATAAGGGTACCTTATTGAAGCGTCTAGAATCAAAAGAAGCTACCTTGGCAATCATGAAGTTTACACCAACATATATGGAACACCCACTAGGTTCATGATCTTTGTGAATGAACATTTAAAATAGGATAGCTTCAAAAAAAATCAAAAAATCATCCAATGGTGAAAACTATTTTTATGGCACCTTGGGCAAGTATCATGATGAAAACCCATTCTCAATATCATGTGTGACCAATTATCTATTGTTTATAAGTACCCTACACTTGGGGAAAATCCATCCCCCCTCTTTCAAGTCATTCCCTAGCTATCAATTCCATCATACCCACCCTCCTTCCTACTTTTGATCCTTGATAAGGACATGGAAAAACTATTAAAGCGTGCTTGTGGAAACGTCTTGACGTGTCCAATATTCTTTAATGAGAATTTTGATGTGATATCACATCTAGGACATAATTAGTTGAACACTATCCTTGGAGCCCACATCTAAAATTCCATCTCTAAAATCTTATCATTCATTTCCCTTCTACATTTCTAATATATCATCCCATCCACCACTACCTTCACCCTTTTGTTTTATATCTTCCTCATGGTTCTCTAAATAGCATAGTAGAAACACCACAATTGCATAGACCATTTAAAAATAATCCTCAAACCCACAAAAAAGAAAAATCCAACTCCACAACAATCCAAGAAATAAGCAAGTCAATCCTAAACATCCAACAACTATCACAAATCCAAAACATTTGAAACCTCCAAAAAGTCTCGTGCACATCCAAAAATAAATCCATAAGTTTTGTCCTCAACCTTGCTAAAATTATCGTCCGATTTCCACAAATCATGTAGCTCCATTGGGATATGTCATTCCTATTCCTTATGTTGTTCTCGAGGCATATTGCACCCAAATTAATAATGCTCTCATTGTCATCATTCATTCTTTGGTTTCTAGCTTGACTATGGACAAAATCTTGTTTTTGTTTGTGTATGCTTGTTTGTGTTTTTTTTTCTTACACTTGTGTGTCAATCGTTGGGACATTTCATGGCAATGTCATCTTCATTTTTAGTATCATGGTGCATCCAATAATATGCCCACTTGGTTGTTAGTCCTACAACACATGGAAACATTATCATGGTATTTTATATTATGGTGCATCCTATCATATGCTATAGAAGACATCAAGTTGCTCCAGAGAGTTGGATCTCAAGCAAGATTCATAACATGTACCACATTTACAAGTCTTCATCTTTTCCATTGATCACTAACTTAATCCTCTTTTCATTCAAAGTTTGTTTCTCTTTTTGAGAGCCCATCCATGTCTTTCATCCCTGCATGCCTTCTCAAGGGGGCATCATATCACCCTAATCACCTTAATCATCCTAGACATCATGTCATCCCTTAATCATCATGTCACTTAAGGCATCCCTAACCTAATTTATCCTCCAACCATTCTTTCCAAGCATCTCATTTTACTTTCTTTGAAATGGCATTGCTTATTTAGTTATAATGCCATTTCAAAGAGGACAAAATGTAAACACCTAAAACTGACCACTTAATACCATATCAAAATCCACCTCACTATATATGAATATCATCTACATTTTTTTATGTGTATCCCATAAATCAATCTCATCCACTCGTTTCCATACTATATCTTGAAATCTTTATCATTCACTTATCTTTCCTTAGAAGCTATCAAAAACTTAGTCAACCTACCATAATGTATCTTAGCCATCCATTCTCATATATACACCCTCATTCTCCATTGAATGATCCATGATCAATCAAGCTTGACAAATACATGTAAAAATATTGCATGACTCCTTGAGCAACCATATCAATCACATCTTGAGCAATCAACTTCAACAAAAGGGGTTTGTATTGGTGACACTATCAAGTAAATATTTTGTTTTAACTCTCTTTAAAGCTCAATTGGATGTTATACTTGATTTAGAATAAAGATTTTAGCATCATTTTAATATCTTTGTATCTCTCAACCAATCTCATTCATCCATTTCTATACATCTTCAAATCTTGACCATTCACTTTCTATCTTTCTCTAGGAGTTATCCAAAACTTAGTAAACTTGCCCTAATGCATCTTAGTCATCCATTCTCATACGACATCTTCAAATCTAGACCATTCACAACATCAATCAAGATATCTATAAATCAACCCTCATCCTCCATCAAATGATCCATGATCAGTCAAGGTTGATAGGAATATGATGCAAAAATCTTGCACAATTCCTTGAGCAACCACATCAATCACATCTTGAACATTCAATTTCAACAAAGAGGGCTTGTATTGGTAAGACTATCAAGTATTTGTTTTGATTGAACTCTCTTTAGCTCAATCAAAAGTTATGCTTGATCTAGAATGAAGGTTTAATATTGCTAAATGTGCACCTTGGTCTAAATTGTGTATTACAAGGATGAACATGATACTTGTAATCACTTGTAATTCATCAAATATTTAACCCATAACTCTACCATTACCAAGCTAGATTAGGAGTTTCACTTGATTGTTTTTTCTTTATTTAGGAACTTCCATCTGTTTTCCATGTAAAAGAAGCACCTTGACAAACAATTGTACTATATCCCAATAATTATTTCTAAATTAAAATTAATCTATATTTAATTTGAAGAAGCACATGGGTACCCTTATTAGCTTCACTTACCATTATATTGAAGCACAACTTAGTTGCTAATGGATTAAATTTGCATTATAATCCTAAGGGTCTTCTATTTAAAAATAAATAAAGTTTTGATAAGCACATTTGTATTGAAAGAATGTTTTCCATTTCTAAGTAGAATAATTAAAATTCTTACACAAAAATAAAAAAGATCAAAAACCAAATCTTGGCCTATATGTAATTTTATCACCTCTTATACTCATTATGAGTGAGCCATAAATTGTATAATATTTTCTAGGCTAATCAAGGGAGGTTGTGCACCTTAACTTTATCGATTCACATGGCAACGACGTATGACATTGGCACTTTAAATTCATGTTGGCAAGTTGTTAGCAATGTGGAAATTTAAATATTTTGTTTCACCATCATTATGAACCATCATACTTATGTCATCAACATGTTTTTTATTAAAGTATCATAATAGTCCCAAAATAAGTTCAATCAATAGTTGTAACTTGTACATTTGGGACCAATAGTTGTGGATAAGTCATGTTTTTTTGGTGTGCCAATATGGCATCACATGATTTGTTGTTTTCTAAATATAATGAGTATATTTTATTCAATTATTAGTATTGAGTGTTCAACTATTAAATCATCTTACAACTAATAGTACTATACTATTCACAAGTACTACTATTGTTACTATCACAACTATTGGGGCCTCTCCCAAGTACTATCACGACTACTATTACTCACTCATCTATTGGGCCCTCTCCCTATGACGAGCAAAGTTCAAACTCAAAGAAAAATCAAATTTACAAGCTATATAGATGTGCAAGTTTGGCCATGGCAACCAACAAGTGTGGAAAACAATCAATTTTTTTTATAAGGAATCAATGTAGATGGCCTTCCCTATGATTGATATATTAGGTGTATTCCACTTGCATCTCAATCTATTTAGCCCTTCCCAAAAACTTTGGAAAGGGCTAAATTTTCTCTACACATTTCAAGCCTCCAAATAGTAAATCATGCATCCACAAACAACTATCACCCACTTCCTTGAACTAGGCCCTAGAAAAGAAGTTAAGAAGATAAATCGGTGCACTAATTGTGTTGCTTGTGACTTACAAATTGTGGTACCCTTCATTGTGTTAAACCTCGCTCTTCACAATAGTCTAAGTATGAAAATTAAATAAGCCATCTTGAATATTTATGTACACTTGTTCTACTAAGAGGGTGAACAAGATATTGTGTAAGCATTTGTAATTCATTCGATACTTAACTCGTAATTCTACTACTACCAAGTTCAATCAAAAGCTTAGCCGAATTATTACTTTTTCTTATTTAACGAACATCCACCTATTTGCACTACAAACAAAGTGCCCTAAAACACAATACACTAAAGCCAGATAATTATTTCTAAATTGTAATTAATCTATATTTATTTTGAAGAAACATGGTTAACATTATTAGCTTCTCTTACCATTGGATTGAAGCACAACTTAGTTGTTAATGGATTAAATTTACATTATAATCTGCAAAGATCTTATGTTCAAAAATAAATAAAGTTCTCATAAGCATATTTAACTGAAGTAATGCTCTTCATTTCAAAGTACAATAATTAAAATGTCAAATAGATCAAATAGATCAAAAACCAAAACTTATACCATATGTCATTTCATCAACTCTCATATTCATTACGTAGAAGTCATAAATTGTATAACATTTTCAAGGCTAATATAGGATGAGAGTGCACCTTAGCTTTACTAATAGATTCGTTCACTCATTTCAATAAGTTAATAACTCTTCCTATTATCATTTTGCCATTTCTAGTTATGCACTAATGAGAGCACATTTGAGTAATCTCTATACAAATTAATAAATTTTCTCTATGTAGCATATTCATCTCCTTGTCTAGTCTTAACCAAAGCCCTATAGAATCAACAAATGATCAGAAGGACAAAAACCTTAAACAAATAAATTTTATATGCTTCATTCAAGCATATGCAAGTTCATAGACATTACAAAATTATGAGAACGTGAAAAAACCAAGGCAGACGAGATCTAAGACTTCTTGTATCATCTGAATCTTGGTAAGAACTGAGCAATGCTTACAAATGTTGTTTCAGGAGGATGTTGGGCGCCACATAGTTTTTTGTGCATGAAGTATCCCTTCCTGATCTTTTAAATAGGTAAATCTAACTTCCCAATGCAGTGAAATTATCATGCCTTGCAATTCATTTATTGCCTCTATTTTATCTCGAAAAATAGCAGAACCTCCTGGCCTTAATATTCTATCAACTTCTGCCATTACAGGAACCAGCTGACACCTGCAAATACAAAGTTAATTTATTAATATTGCATTTGAGATTAAAGAATGAGACAATTCACAAGACTTGGAAGATGAAATTACTAACATAAAGCTCAAACCAGTAGGAACATAACCCAATGAGCTTTAACTTTAATGTCCTCATAGTAAAGGCCCCAATTCACCTTGCCCAAAGGACAAATGGCAAGCTCTAACTAAAATGTTGCAGGTGAAATTCGGTAAGCTATACTTATGAGGAAAAGGATTATATGCAATGGTCATATCTAACTAATGCCAACCTTTGCTTAAGCTTAGAGAAGAGGTGATCCGCATGCAAGAGATCATATGTCCTAGGATAAGTGCTGAAAGATTGGCACCAGTCATGATGAATTCCAATAAGACCACGGTCATAGATAATAGGAAGTGTATCAGGGGAATCTATTGGCACAACATTCATTACCCAAACCTTCTGTCCTGCCAAAGCAGCTGCAAATCTGCAACACAAACACCTCATATAAGTCTCCTGTTAAGACATCTGACAAACAGATTAGTGTTATTGAATAGCCTGTAATTGACAGGAAGGTCATAAATTATTAATCTATTAAAAGGAGACAATAGTAAAGCTAATCTGTTAACAGGTTACCAGTAAACAAATTATGGGTAAGAAGATAAATATCCACAAATACAAAAACATAAATTAAGCTGGCTTCTATGTAAAATTCTACAGGAGATGCATGATCTATTAATCATATTTCTAGACTGACAAGAAAAGAAATCATACCCCCCATAAACTGCTTTCATATCCATAACATTCCGAACACTAGACCAGTCAATTCCCATTTTATTAAGATAAGACTTAATAACAACTCGTTTCCAATGTTCGGAATCCGATATGAAATCCATTGCTGCTTGTTTGCCATATACTCCAGCTTGTTTATTGTTCAACCAATATGGAGCTTTGTCGAGCCTTTGAGGCCATTCTTCTGGCCATTCAGTCCCACGCTCACCATCAGCAGTTGGCACCTTATGCATGCAGCTCTTCAGAGGAACATACCTGTCAAAAATAAATATTAAAGCTTCTGGAGTTTACAGTAAATCAAGGTGACGGAAATACCATTAATATAAGGGCATACCATGCTGCATTGGGGTCATCACTCTCTTCACATAAAGGAGGATCTTGGTTCCTTCTTAATTCATAGCAAGTGTTAGAGGTTGGTTTCTGATAGATAGCAATACCTACTGCATTCACTCTATCCTTTTTCCTTTCAACAAGGTTCCAACACATGGATTTCGTTAAAGCTGACATAGCTGCAAAATCAATGAAATACAAAATTATTTAGGCAGAAGATAAATTTCATTCGTAGGTTTTGCATGATTCCTTGAATACCTAAAAGGCTAAATGCTCCCCTTAAAATAGCATTAAGCCAGAAAAAACTAAATAAAATGACTTCGAAACACATTGTAACTCTAGGTAAAACATCTCATCCAAACTTCTTTCTGTATAAGCTCCGAACAATTCTAGTGAAAAAAATACTATTAGCTATTAGCCTATTTGTAACCGAATTTCTGGATATAGCAATTTCTTACTTTTTTTTTCAAAAATTAAATTCACCAACTGTTATAACCCCTATAAACATTAGCTATTATTTATTATGTATATCCAAAGGAATTATATTTTCCAAAAGTTACAAGCGTTTGTAGTCAATTTTAGATATCTTCTCAAATATTAGTCAAAAAATTTAATATTTTAACTTATGGAATAGAAAGATTTGCCAGCTGTAGAATACTAATACAGAAACCTCACACAGATTTTCCCGGTGGCCAATGTGACATAGAGCAGTTGGAAGATAGGGTTGCTGTTTCCAGTGCCACCTCTGTTCAAGCCACCAGAATTGTTGAATAGGCATCAAATGTGATCAATTTTGCAATACAAAACTGGCATACCAGGATATTCTTTATTTAAACATTAAGGGATTTTGTACAATGTTGAATCATAGCATATCTTAGTTATAATTCTATCTTTTCTCAATCAAATCTTATCCTTTAACCTATTATAACGGGTGTAACAATCACCCAACAAATTCTTAATACAGACAAACTTGACTAATTTTTTGGCCAACTCTAATAGGCTTAGTAAATTAAACCTATCTGGCAAACTGTGTGTAATAAGTAACCTAAATTTCCAACATTCCACCTTATTACAAATAATTCAAAGATGAGGAGAAAATCAACATCATATGTGAAATGGAACATATTCACATTATGTTCAGCATGCCTACAAACAGTAGCAAGAATGGCCTCACTACACTCACTAACAACTGACGAATAAAGACAAACCCATGATTCATCGTGAAGTATCAAATCAGTATGAACTAGGACACACAATTGTTCATATGCACCTATGTGAACAAGTACGCACACAATTGTTCACAACAAAAAAACTTTGCATGAGTAGGGACACACACTGACCCAGCTATTCATCACAAATATAATTTGTTACCAGTTCACTCCCTTGCAGCCCTGGATTCAGATACAATTCATTTGGGATTCAGGTTTGTGTTTGGTTCATTGTGGGTTCGGACTAGGTTTTGCATTTGCAGGACAGATTTTTATAGGCTAAAATATGTATATATTTATGCACTTAGTTCATGTTTTTAGGCTATAATACGTATATAGGCTAAAAATATATGAACTTAATTCCTGTTTTTAGGTTAAAATATGTATATATTTGTGATTTTAATATGCCTTCTGTATGGACACACCCCAAACATACCCAACCCCAAAAATAATTTGGCAAACTGATGTAACCAAACCCAAACCAGTAACTTGGAAAATATATCAGCAGTGGGGCTGGGGTTTCACCTCAACTACTACTCTAATTGGAATGGGCCTCACCAAACAGTTACAAAACAACAATAATGGGACTGAGTCCTCACTATGTTTTCTCAGTGGAAGCTGACCTCACCGATCATCTTGTGTGTAACTGGACTGTGGTCTTTGTTGTCACCATCACTAGTGATCACCATCATCGGCTTTAGTCTTTTTGGCTCTGGATTGCTACAAGAGCAATAAACCAGTCTCTAAGCTAGTACTGAGCTCAGGAGCAGTAATTTCCTCCAGATTCATGTGATCTTCACATTATTTATCCAGATTGATCAAAATGGTTCTGACAAGTTTTTCTGTAGGTATTATTATTCTCCATGGGAATTGATTTCCCCCTTCAATCAACCAGAGTGTTGGGTACCACCAAGAATGCACCCTTTGACAGAAACAATTTTAGCTTCCATCTTGAACTAGGTGAAGCAAAACCCTTTTTCGAAATAGTAACTATATGATTTTAGTATTTTACATCTGTTGGTAAAGTTGTGCCAGGGTTAAAAAATTATACAATTACTTTTGTTCCTCCTGGTAGACTTACGAATTCTAGAGTTTTATAATTTTGTAAAAATAAACTCCTAGCCCTAAATGTTTAAAATATCAAAGCATTATAGAAAAACTTATAATATTTTTTTTTATTATTGAGCACACAGCTCCTGTTCCAGCCTCTTCACTCATGTTTGCCATATTCTTCCATGTTTTCCCCAGAAGAATAAAAAATACAGGATCCAATTAATATTCTGTTCAAATCAGAAATCTCCTCAGTTTCTGGCTGACAGACAGCCAAACATTTGTGTGGGACCCATGATCAGCTAACAAATATTTGGAGATATGTAATCAGCCAAAAATGTATCCTCCAACAGGTGCTACTCTTCTTTTCACTCATTCCTCATCATTCAAGCAGGTCATGATCAGCTTCCTCATATCATGGCGTCAATCCTCCTACTTCATCAATGGCAGCATAGTCTTCTTTTGTTTGATATTTTAATGTTTAAGACCAGTCTGCACAATCAATGGTTCACCAGGCCTGACAACCAGCCCCTCCTTTACTACATGCCATGCAATGATTTTCTTTTAAGCTAAAAAAGAATTTTAAAAAAAAAATTATTGTTAATGCTATCTTCAATGTCCAGATCTGCCACGCCTTTCACATTTTGTTTGTATCTGCTGTTGGAGGTTGCACTACTTTATCAGGCCTCCTTTTGACTCAAAGGCCTTTCCTTCTCACAGCACCATGCTAACAAAAAAAGTTCAGCACCTAAACCATATTCAATCTTTCTATGCTGCTACTGCTGTCAACCATTGGATGCCTCTCCTCCCTCTTGCACTCAGATCTGGACAACAATGGCTTTTTGACAAGCTTTCAAAGGTTCTCATGGATTTTCATAAACTAATGTACCAGGGTATTCTTTATTGAAACATTAAGGGATTTTATACAATGTTGAGTCATATTTTTTCTCAACCAAATCTTATCCCTCATCCTATTCTAGGCAGGTGCAACAATCACCCAACAACCTATTAGTATAGACTAACTTGACTAATTATCTAACCACCTATAACAGGTTTAATAAATTAAACCCATCTGGTGAAGTTGAGCTTTGATGGGGCCCCCAAAGGAGACCTGGGTGATGTGGGGGCAGGTTTTGTGACCAGAGATTCTAATGGTTCCTTTGTGCTGGGGCATTCTAAATTCCTTAGCATTGAAACAAACAATGAAGCAGAGATGCAAGCTCTTCTTTTGGGTCTTTGGGCAGCATATATGGAATGGTATCTTGCAATTGAAGTAAGGGGTGATTTGCAGGTAATTATAAATACAGTGAACAAGCAGTTCTGTCCTGATTGGAAACTTAGGGTGATCTTGGAAGAAGTGGATCATTGGAAATCCAAGTTTTCTTTAGTAAAGGTCAGGCATTACTACAAAGAACACAATGGGGTTGTGGATTTCTTGGTCAATGCCAGGGTTCATCTTACTTACATTGAGAGTAAGGATAGAAATGATTGGCCTAACCTTGCTACTTTGCAGGACAACAATCAAACCCCTTAGCTATTGTTTATTATTAGGCAGCTTGATCATTTTAGTGAAGTCTCTAGACTATTGCAATATGATATCTTTTCTGGAGGGATATTTGATGATTGTCCTATGGTTTGTGTAGTTTTAATTACGTCCATTCATGTAGTCTTCCTCCCTCAGCTTGGATGGTATCATATTAATCATTTAGTGGATTCATTTTAAGTTGGTCTTGGCCTGCAATGTGTTATGTGCATTGGTTGAGTTGTCAGTGTTTTCAAATGGTTTGACTGGTCTCTATGTAAGGCATGCTTCTATTCACAGGTCATGGAGGTGCAAGGGATAGATATCACCATGGGAAGGTGACTGACCATCATGAAAAAAAAAAAATAGCTGTTATAGTGTGGGGAAGCTGATCATAATCAAAGCCATTTTAGGTTTCGACAGCATTGAAGATAATGGTGATGTTTGATCCAGGGGCTTCGTTTTGGATGACTTCTTGTGCAAATTGAATGTGGCAGTCGTGGATAAAGCCATGTGAGAATGCTTATTGGATCTTTTGGTGAAAGTTCCGTCAAAGTTGGATTTCCAAGAAGATGGAAATATAGGTTTTTTGGTTGGACCTTCAATGGCAATAGAGAAGGGTAAAGCACCTGTGGGGATGGTGGAGGTGGATATAAGAGCCATGGATGCGACTGTACAAGATTTAAAAGTTGAGATGCAGAATATTGAGAAGATCTGTCAGGACCTCTGTCTGATGATAGAGCATATGGTGGTATCTAAGCATAAAGGTGTCATGGAGCTGACAAGTGGGTATATAATGCTCCTTCTGGAGAATGATTGGTTGGCGTGAGCTGTGCAGCAAACAGATTTGACTTATGATTTCAAGTTCTCTGGTCTGGAGGCAACTGTGGGTCCGACTGTACCTTCTGTGGAGCTAGTTGCAATTTCAGGAAATGGAATTTATAATAGCGTCCATGACTGCTGCTTGACGGCTCCCCCTGTGAATGGAATGGCATGCTGGGTTGTATTTCATCTGCCCTAGGTTTTGCTGGTTGGGCTAGGTTATGTGGTTTTGGTTATTTCTGTTCACCATTTTTTAGATAAGCTGGTTGTTTAGACTGGTAGTGATACATATATGGATTGCTTTGTAGCATTTTATATATATCTATTCATTTTTATTGTGCGGATAGGTTGGTGTTATTGTTATGCTGTTGGTATATGACTTTCTAATTAGTTATCACTGGGAGGGACCCCATTAATCGATGCCCATGTATTATCTAAAATAAATAAATTAAACCTATCTACCAAACTAACTTTGTAATAACTAGTCTAAATTTCCAAAAAATGTACTTTCAAAAAACATAGATTAACCCAGTCATACCAACTCAATTTAATAAGAGAGAATCACTAGAAGGAAATAATTGAGCACAAGAAAATATAGGGTAGCATAATAATTTTATAATGGTCAAGATGATAATGATATTAAGACTTAAAGAGAAATGATTAACATATTAACACATAATGTGAACTACTTTAAGTTTGTGTCTCCCAAGATATTTTGATTGATGGACAAAAAGCATCACACAGCAGATTGATCTGATTGAGCCCAAAGGAAATCAATTGGACACAAGTACCCATCAGGTTCTCCAAGACAATCATTGCTAAGGTCCCCATAACCAAAGACATTTATGATCCAAGCACTACTACAGAACAGATCATTTGCAAGTGATCAAGGAAGGCATTTATCAACTGATACCCATTGGTCTAATTCCACCTTTTAGTAACATATATCATGAATAATAATTAATTATATCAAGTGTAAAACAGAACAGTTAGTCATTTTTCATCAAGTAAAGTTCATTTTTTTTAATTCCTTTGCTAAAGAACTTGCATGTACAGACAAATACAATGAACTCAGCACCATCACTATGCCACATATTAGTTATATTACACTGTACAAGCAAAAATTAATCAAGTTTCTATAGGATGTACCTACCAAGTTCCAAATCATTGAATAAAATCATGCCACTCAAGAAATCCACAAACAGGATTTGGATTGAAATACAAAAATGAAGCATATCTCTCCTCTACAAAACGATGCAAAATTGAAAACAAATTCAAAGATCACATATTCTTACCTTTCCAGATTGCAACATCATCGGCTAGTTTTTGATAAACAGGAGTAGCTGACCATACAAAGTAGCCCCCAGGTCTTAAAACACGATCTAACTCCAAAAGAAGCCTGCCACCTGTAAGTTTTGCCAACTATGTGATTTTTAAAGTGCCTGCATATAAATAAATTTTAAATAAAGATACTATCACACCTACTAAGCTGCATTCATTTGAATCCTTAAAGACTATACCATCAGCATGCCATGGGACCCTGCATCTGGCACAATGCACAATATCAAAGACAACACTTGGAAATGGAAGCCTTTGGGTTCCCATGACTGCGGATATTGCAGGGATTCCTCGTTCCAGAGCAAGCTGAACTTGTGCTTCATGCTCATCCTTTGGTGCAAAGGACATAGTTAAAACACCTCTTTCAAAGAGAAATCCTCCTAAACTGGCAACACCACAGCCAACATCCAGCACTACTCGACTATGCTTACCCCATGCAATGTCAGGTACAATCTGCTAATACCAGAAACCAAATCACAGATCAATATTTTGATGACTCAAAATAAGATTTTCAACTGCCAATGCTTCTTGACAATTAAAATCCTTACATTTTATCCATCTAAATTTTTGTTTGTGCCAGTGAAAGAATTAAAAAACTGTGCCTCTAGGTACATGACTCGTTATCCAAAACATTTAATCAGGTAGATAACTAATTTTTTAATGATAACCATCCTCAGAAGAATTTATCTTCCTAGGAATCATGGGCATGTAAGGGATTCCAATATGGGGACAAAACATCCCCATCCCATCCCAAAAGAAAGAAAAAAATTGGGGACTACCCCCCCCCTCCGATTTGAGGAACATTTTGAGGACAGCCAGCTTTTCCTCGACCATCCTGGGGATGGCCTGCCCCATCAAAAAGAATGCAAAAATTTGGGGACATCCCTCCAATTTGAGGAACATATCGAGAACAGCCTGCTATTCCTCGACCATCCAAGGAATGTCAGGCTATCTCCAACAGTTTTTACATTAAAATGTTTTTTTTAAATAGCAGTTTACTCTACTAAAAAACGACACCTATATGAGGGACCTACAAGGCCCTCTAACCCAAAGAGACACCCTAAAACATTGCTAAACTATAACCCATTTTCTTTTTATGACAACACTTGTTATTTCACCATTTTAAAATTTAAATTTCCAAGCAGGAAGAGGAAAACTGAGATGAGAAGAAGAAGCAAGAAGAAGAATGGTGGAAGTCAAATTTCAAGTCATCATTCCCTAGGTATATTGATCCATATAGTTTTTAAGATTTTGTTTGTTATGTTTCATGTTTGTTTTTTTTAGCTTGTTTACAAATAAATATAAAGAATAAGTTGAATAGCAGATTGTGATTGAATAAGATGTTTCATGACAATAATGTTGTTTTCATCAGTTGGACTCCGGTGACTAATCAGAAGGCTTCTATAGCAAGCAAACTTCGTATCATTCTTCTAGTCATATGACTCTTTGGTCCAATAAAAGTTGATATGTTTTGTTCTGTTAGATAGAACGTCTGTTTTTGTTTGCATTCTGGATTGCTTTAGTCTATTTTATGGTTTTATTTTCAGGTGGGGCCCCTATAGATCCCCCATAGATTATCAAAAAATTTAAAAGAAAACTAATATATACATCAGGTTCAAGGCTCCAATTCAGTGTTGAGGGTTTGTGTTCAAGGTTTTAGGATTCCAGATTCAATGTCCAAGGTTCCAAGAGTCAAGGTTAGGATTTAGGGTTATAGTAGTCAAGGTTCCAAATTCTTAAATTTCAAGCTCTAGGGTTTCAAGTTTCCTGGTTTCAAGGTCCCAGTGTGCAAGGTTTGCAGTCTGTGGACTTGCATGAGAAAATATCCAAAATACCATACACGTAAGAATTGAAAATCCTTTTACTAGCTTGAAAAAACCACAAATAAAAATTCAAATGGATTTTGGACTTTACATTCTCATCATCAAAGTACGAATAAGTTCATACAAAGATATATCAAGCCTATTTTAAGGCAACTCTGAAGGGTAGACTCCAACACTTGGCTGGCAAATAAAAATTAAAGACCAAATCCCAAGGTGAAAAAACAAGCAACCTGAAAAATATTAAATTTAAAGATCTACGAATTTATAATTTAGTTAGACCTAGTCAGCTAAACAACTAGGGAACGTCACTCAAGGTAACACATGGACCTTGATCATCTCAAATTTCATTGAATGAAAGGCAAACATGGAAAATACAATGTTACCTGGGTTTGCATCCCTGTGCACTAGACATCTGTCCTGGATGTCAGTTTGTTTTTGCCCCGAGATGGCATCCATTAATACTTAGAAAAATTTTGGCATGTACTATCACTTTGTTTTCAGTAACAATACAGCAAGAGTTTCCAAAACAATTCAGCAGTTTATCTTGGTTATATTTTAGATTTTAGTTTCCATCAGTTGCAAATTTCATTTGTTTAACATATTTCAGCAATTACATCAGTTCAGATTTTATACCAGCACAATTCCAAAGTTTTATGCTCATCTATTATTTTCTGTTGCATTCAAATTTCTGTTTTCAGAAATCAAGCTTTTCAATTTCAGAAATTTTGATCTATTTTTTCAGGAATTCCAGAAGTTCAGTTTAGTTGTTAGGTTTTATATATCTATAAATTTCAACTGAATCTTAAAGCTCTAATATTTTCTAGTTCATTTGTGTTCTTTTAACATGTAACTTCTTTTCTCACTTAAAACTAGTAATACATTTTACTATCACGCCAATGGTACCAGGGCACCTTTCTGGGCTCATGTAAGAGCGTCAAAATTATAAAAAGAGCATCGGCGAGGACACTGCAGGAGATGTGTCAGATTCAATCAAAACCTTCTTCAACGGAAGCAAGACTCAAATTTAAGGATCCTTTCACATTAAATATGGATGGAATACAATTTGGAGGCAAAAACTGGTTTTAACTAGAGGGATGCTCTAAATAGGATGAGCAAATACCAAAGAAAATCTATATGAAGGATCTATGCATGCGAAAGGTCCAAGATCTATATAACACAAGTTCTTAAGATATAATAATGCAAAACTGAGGATTCATGACCAATATTGAAATACTAAACCTAACTAAGGAGCCTATGAGGTGTCTAGATAGTGCTGATAAAAATGCACAGATGTTGAAGCATGAAATTCTCCAATGTAAACATGAACTCAAGTTTGTCTATATACTCCTCCACCAAAAATAGTTTGTGCAGATTCGGTGGGATCTCAAACCTTGATTATATAAAGCCAATGCTCAAAAGCAGCTAGATTGCAAGGGTAGGTAATGGGATTGAATTTGTAGCTTGACAACTATTAACTTGCCTGTGATTTTTGTGTTGTAGCTTTAATATGAGTTGATTTGTTCATGCCAATGTGGCTCAACCTTGAACAAATCCTAACTAATTGTACATGAATTTTGACCGAGAATAGCAATTGAGCACCATTGAGGGTCACAACTATGCACAAATAATTTAATTTTGACCAATGACATGAGATAAACAATTTTTTAAAGAGGATTCATTTGTCATTTGCCAAAAACATTCCATAGAAGGCTTGCATGTCAAGGTAAAAGCACATAGACAGGAAAGACAAAATAAAGTCCAACTGCAGATTAAACAGTTTGCAGATGTATTCCAAGATCCACATTGTTGCTTGTTACCCCTTACAAGCATCTTATTCTGTATAAGAATATGTTATAGTGACTAGTCTGACAGGAGACCACCAGATGGAGGCAAAGAAATTTACCATAATGTAACAGCTATTATGTACCTTTGTTGTTCTAAACCAATGACAATGCCATGATTAGGTAGTAGCCTAAGCCACCCTGTTTTATGTAAATAGAGACATCTTTGGGGTTTAATGGACCAACCTACCCTTTTGGCCATTGTGTCCAGATTCAATGTATCTCAGCTATCTGGCATATTTTGGTAGATATGTTATAAAAAGGTTGTCTTATATAAATTCTACAAAAAGAGGTCTATTCCCTCTAATGAGATATCAGGTTATGTCCTGTCGAGTTTTTCCTCCTCGGCAATCTTTTCAGCTTGAAATAGCATATCTAGCTTCTTAGGAGAATTTTCTCCTCTCCTATGTGCTACCTCATCTGTTTTCAGTACTAATACAGCTACAGTTTTAGGTTTTATTTTCAGCAGTTCATTTCAGACTTTCAGAAGCTTTAGATTTTAGTTCACAGCAGGCCAGCTGTTTCAGATTTCCATTATATAACAGATTTCAGACATTACATTGCTTCAGATTTTAAAACATCGCAATTCCAAATTTCTAAAGTCGACTCAGATTTCCAATTTAGATTGCTGTTTCAATTTGGATATCTATTTTCAGAAAATCCAGAATTTATTATCTAAGCCGTTGGGTTTCAGATGTATATTAATTTCAGAAGTATTTTTTATTTTAATTCCCAGCAGTTTCAGATTTCAGTTATATAACAGATTTCAAACACTATGTTGCTTTAGATTTTATACGATTTTTAATTCCAAATTTCTATGTCCAACTCAGATTTTCCTTTCAGTTCAGATTGCTTGTTTCAATTCAGTTCTATATTTTCAGAAAATCCTGAAATATTATCCTAACCGTTAGGTTTCAGATTTATATTAATTTCAGTTTTAAGTTTAGATTTGTCTTTGTGTTCTTTTGAAGTATAGACGCTCTAATACAGTGATCAGTTTATGATCATGACCAAATAACTCTAAAGTACTAATCAATGTAAGCTACGACAGTGAGGACCAAGGGTATGCCAAAACTGATCAATTTAGGATCATAAGAAAATAGCCCTTAAGTACTAATCGAGACGAACTAAGAGATTGAGGACTGCATGTATGCCAAACTACTCTCCCTAAGAGAGATCTATACTATGAACATTCTGAAGAATTCATGTGCACCATAATCCTTGACGAAACTAAGTTCCATTATCACCTATAGACAGGATAGTGTCTTAAGAGGAAACTCCAAAATAAAATGTATAGCAAAGTTATGATCGGATATGATAAGCTAGCACAAATTTTAAACAGAATAATATGAATGATAGCATGAATCCAGTATGTCAACAACTAAAAGTGCAATAATTGCAAAGAATGCTTCCTGTTAAACTAATAAGCAAAGCATCAATTATCTACATGTCCTGTTCTTTTTCCCAAAACATTTCTTTAGTGCCAAGGCCTAGTCATGGAAATTGAACCATAAAATAAATCCCGTTAGGGAAAAAAATTCCCAGAGGAAAAGAAAAAGGAATAAAATTTGAAATGCAAGCAGAGGTTAGGCAGGACGATAAAACTTTATTCCCTGTTCACATAGAAATGCATAAAATTTAAGTGTACAGCATGTGGCTTGGAAAAAATGAAAGCTTTTAACCTCCTGATCAAATACTTGAAGACTTGCCTCTTGAATAAAATCAATATAATGAAGAGCTCCATTTTTGAATTGAGTTCCGCCACCAGGGAAAGTAAGATATTTCCCTGTTACCCTCAGCCAGTTTTGATGCTTTTTGACAATTGCAAGCTTGGTGTGGGGAACATTGTTGTACCATATCTACACAAGAACAATGATTAAATGTCAATAATATTCTCTAAGCATATTATATATAGATGAAACAAAAAGAAGGTAAGGAGAAAACAGATATTGGAAGAAGACAGAGAGATGACCAACCATATCTCTGCTTTTGGGCCATTTTATTGGTTTTTTATACCCTTCAGGAAGAGGAACAAGACATGTAGGGGGATCTTCTGGGCAATGTCGTTCCCGATGCTCATAGTGTCCAGTACTGTGAAGCTGTCTAATAGCCACTTCATTATCTAGACAGGGGATGTAATCTGGACCAGCTGAAACATTGCAAACTTTCCAGCTGTACTGGTATCCAGCATCTCCACTAATTTGTTCTTTGTGTACCTTCTCTAATTCCTTTGGCTCTTTTTCACTCTTCTTTTCATGATTGACTTCCTCCTTAGCTTGTTCTATCTTTGATTCAATCGTTTGTGTTGACCAATTTCCTGGTTCTATTTGGTTTTCCTTCAAAAGCTCAGCTCCGGCACCATTCGGCAATGATTCAGGCAATTTCAAATCTTTGACATTCTCTTCTTTAGTTTGGCTATCCCCACTTTCACTGGCAGCATCATCTTGCTTTTCTGGTTGGCCATCATCAATCCTTTCATTGTCATGATTCCCAAATTTATCATCTAGTTTCTCAATAACCTTTTCATTGACCTCTTTATTCTCATCTCCAGTCATCCGCTCAACATCCTTGTTATTGTTATCACTTACTTCACTATATTTTACTTCCCCCAATTGCTCTCTGGATTCTTTTGCTGATTCATCAGTATTCTCTGATGTCTTTTCAGCCTCCTGGATAGAAGCGCTATCAACTCCTTTTATCGCATCATCTGTTAGATCTCCTGGACTGTCTTCAAAGGTCTGAGAACCATTTGATTTCTCCTTCACTTCTGAGTTGCTACCCATAACAAGCAAAGTCGCTCTCTGTGCTGGCACCAAAGATGAGGATGTCATCATCCATACTCCAATCAAGCAGAATGCCACAAAAACAACAATTGTTGTTGTAGAAAAACAAGAATAAGAATGTTTTTCCTTCCGCATATTCTTCCCAAATGCCATATCTGACAGATGACAGAAACAAATGGCTCAAACCAATTCTCTTGATGGACCTCAGATCAAATAGGCTCTGCAAAGAAACTCAGAAATTAAATTCATAAGTTCAAAGACAAAATAAAATATTCCAAAAGTAACAAATGCAAGAGAAAATGAACAATGCAAGACAATTCCTTAGAAAGAAAACATGTAATGCTTATACAATGATTCTTATGGATCTAAGTTCAATACTGTCAGTGAATATATAATATGATCAAAGTTGTCATGTTCTAGCTGTTGTCACATTAATGTCAACATGAACAAGCAAAAACATAAAGGTCTTCAATCAAATCCAATTATTCTGCCCATTCGTATGAATCATATACACATGTTTATGGATAAGTATTGGGAACTTAGGCCGCTTAATGAATATCTGTATCCTTAAAATACAGCATAACATATTGTTTCTATAGCTATCATGCACAGGACTACCTTAACAATATGTCAAGGCATATGGTCAGGAACAAGCTAGTATCTAGCTCAAGGCAATGCTTCTGAATATTACCATTATATGTCAATGACTAAAATGCTGAGTGAATATGTTGTTTCAGAAATCTGCATTGAAATATCATTAATGCTTTCAGTTTTATAATGCATGTGAAAAATAATCTGCATATCCTTTAAGGATAACAACAAAAGGAGACTTCCTTGCTAGAATGACAAATTTGAATAGCCAAAATTAAGTTGGGAAGTGGGATCTAGCTCCAGTCAACCATCTCATAATATTTCCCACACTCTAATAGCTAACATAGAGTTGGCTTTTTAGGTCACTGCCTAGAAAGACACCAATTTCATGTATGAGAGGCCCCTTTAGAAAGCCACGAGGGGATTCTTTTCCATCTATCTTATATATAGTTCAATTTTACACCTCTTTTGAATCTTTTTGTTTGACCCTTTGACCAAGCTTATCATAAATTAACTATAAATCTAGACACTGAAAAGTGGAATTTAAAGGGCAGCCCCTAATCTGCATTCAACCAATTTTAAGATCTGAGGCTACTTAATGTTGAAAGTACGTGCTACTTAACCATTAATATTAAGGCAAACCAAGTTTCCATAACATAGAAAACTTGTTTCAGCTCTGCAGAAAAAGTTAGATGACATTGACTCGTCACAAAAAACATAGCCACAGTCAAGCACCGAATGCCCAGTTGATAAACGAAGACTTCCCTAAGCAAATTGCATGAAAAGGGTAGTTGAAATCCTCTTGTCAGGTACAAAGAGGTAAAGCTATTGGGCTTTTACTGTTCAAAGGGATCGAGTGATTTTTCCTGCTATTAAACCCGGGGTCACCAGAATCATCTAGCCTCGGGCAACAGGTGTGTACCATCTCTAGAGAATTTCTCCATTTACCAGAGCCTTGAAACTCTGGTCCTAATAAGTGTAGGTTAGCATCCTGAACTCCAAATTAAAATTGAGTACATAAATCCTCAGACACAGGTTTGAAGAGAATCAACTTTGAGTACATAAACAATTGGATGTGGGTTTAAACTTTAACTTGAAACCCTTGGAACTGGATCATTATCAATCAACAGGATCTGAAAGCCAATAAAAAGCTTCAAATCAAAGAGGTGGATTCTGCGCTTGATTAATCTAGTGGTCAATCCAGATATGATTTCTCCTCGGTGGATAATGGATTTTGTAAATCAAATACTAATAATTGTAGGAAACAGAGTGGGGCTTAATTACAAACAATGCATATGCACTCACATGACTCGCAGACGCTCAGATTGATTCTAACAAGTAGAATCTTCAGCAAGATCTCTCAAGTTCAACTTCAGAACCCAATGTACTATACCACATTGACATGGTCTATAAAGAATCACAGAGATACAGATATAGAGGCGGGTTCTATGTCTGTGAAGCAGTAAACGAAGTCCAATGATATAAAAAATAGCTTAAAAAGAAAAACAGCAGAGGCGGGTGTATCCCAGTTGATTAGTTGTAGAACTTACCTTGTTACAATGCTATGTCTATTGTGCTTGTGCAGGCTGAAAACCTACATTGCAATTCCCATTGCTATTGCGGCAAGCACTTTGACCACCATCTCCCAATCAGCCATATCATTTCAAGGACACACAGGGATGCAAAGGCATAGAGACCTAACCATGTGTTACAGTATCAGTTTTCTTTCAAAGAATTACAAAAAGTTCGTCGCATGAATACAAAAATCCGCTACATTAGAAGAATTAAAAATACAGAATGAGCTATTGGTTGCCCCCACCGGTGGCCTTTTTCAAATGGCTAGAGAGTTGGTGATTGAAAATTCAATCCAAAACACAAAGATAATAACAGCCAGTGATGTTTACACAGGCTTGCATATAGCAATCATTTTAGAATGCCATTGATTTGTTTGCCACATTCCACATGGATTTCTTTTAGCGAGAATTACAGACTATCTTTACTTGGGGTTGGATACAGATCATCTGTTTTCGGGTCCCACGAGTGGGAATAATTTGGGACACACGTTAGGGATGGATACCTTCTAGGGATTAAAATCTAGAACTGAAGTAAAATGTGGGACTGAGTTTCAGACGTGTAAAATGTCAACGAGGTGAATAACGAAGCAGGAGAGAAAAAATACGTAGGGTACTTGGTAAACGTGAATATATGTGGACCTCAGTTTATAGGTCTTCAAAATTTAACAACCCTAATGAGCAGTTCTCTTCACTAAAATTAATGCTATTAGATTTTCACAATTCATTCATTGATTTTGTAGATTTATGAATTTGATTGTGTGTCAATTTTTGAATCAAAAAAGTTTTCAATCGAGATGATCCATGATCAGAATACAGAATTGAAGGAGATAGAAGATGTAGAATTAGTTTGTTAAGATCTAGTTAGCTTAAAAAGAGGAGAGAGGGTGAGGGAGAAGGGCACACACTACGAGAATATCAATATTCACGTAGTAACATTTGGACACAAGGAAAAGAAATTGAATAAAAAATAAAAGCTCCTTAACATTAAGAAAATAAAAAAACAAGAATATGAGACAAATGAGAATGGTGAACATAAAACTAAACTATAAATTAGATACCAATAATTAAATATTAGAATTTTTTACCTTCATGAGAGATACTCATATTCTAATGCTTATTACGATTATTTATAATTCTAATATATGAGTATCTATGAGTAAACTAAAAAGACCTTTAATAATTAAAAAATTTACCCATATATAATGAACTAAAAAATCTTAAAATATATATATTTTTAATTTACTTAAAATTCTAATATACAAGGAAAATTATTTTAAAATTTTATTTTATAAAACTAATATATGAGAATAATTATGTTTCTAATATATGAGTATAATTAGAAAATATTCTAATATATGAATATACTTTTAATTAGAAATTATTATAGAATTTAATAAAATCTAAGTATATAATTATAATTCTATTAAGAAATTTCATATAAAAAATTATCCTAGTATAAGAATACATGAAATCTAATAGAATTTTTAGAAAAATTATCATGAAAAATATTAAAATTTTAACACATATCTTTAAAATACGCTACTCAAATGTAGTAAACTAATGTATCTTTAAAATATTTGAATATATGAATATACTTCTAATCATAAATTATTATAGAGTTTAATAAAATTTAAGTATATAATTATCATTCTATTAAGAAATTCTATATAATAACTTATTTTAGTATAAGAATACATAAAATCTAATAGATTTTTTGGAAAAACTATCACGAAAATTTTTAATATATATCTTTAAAATACGCTACTCAAATATAGTAAACTAATGTATCTTTAATATATGAGTAAGCTAAGAAAACTATAAATATTTTATATTAGAATTATACTCATATGTAAGCATAAATCTATTCCTATAAGGTAAACTAATATATCTTTAATAGATAAAATAAATTCAAGAAACACATATAATTTTAGAAATATACAAAACATTTACCTTATAGAATCACATATAATTTAAAATATGTTTTTGTTACAAATATTTTTTTATATTATATTATATGTTGTGTCTTGTTCATTCTTTGATGATACTACCAAGAAGTCGTTGTTACCTTCTAAAGAAGTGACCCCTTATATTTATAGGGTACCAAAAATTGACAAAGTTGGTATTCCTTTGAGGCCTATCGTTGACACAATAGGTTCTCCTACTTACAGGTTGGTCTCTTTCCTTGCCAAATTAATCTCCCCACTCGTGGGAAAATTTGACTCTACAAAATTCAATAAAATTGAATTTTATTTTTTTAAGAAAGCTTTTAACTCGCTCCCAAGGTTGGAGAAAGGGCCAAGGTGACAAACCTCAATTTGAAATAACCTCTTTTAATACAATGAAACAATGCTCAATTCCATTATAATTGATTGAATATGACATAATGTCCTCATAGTTGAAAAATAATCCCTACACAAAATATCCTAATTTTGTCTTAGCTATCTTAAAAGTTAATTAAATAAAGTAATTAATTAAGCATGAATTAGTTTGGATTATGTAAAGATAAATAGAATAATAAATTAAATCATCACAATAGTTATTGTAAGAAAGTAAGTGTTAAGGAGAATATTATCTAACTTTATGATTGAATGATTATCATTTTTAAAGATTTTGGAATCAAGTTGATATCTACTCAAGAAATATGATCTTATTATCTAAATGTGTTTTGATTAAAGGTAAAAAAATGGGTTTTGAAGGGGTCTGAAACCCTTTACACAAAAAAGTAGTTGAATCAAAAGATAAAGTCAACTAAAGTATGTCATCCCAACCCCAACAAGACCACAGCAAAAAGTTAGCAAAAAAGAAGGATCCCAGCCAACAACATTATATGTTTTTTAGAATATCTACAGCCTCCACATCACAAGTCACATTCTTTACATCTTCATCCCCAACAGCAGACATATCATGAGGAGCATTTGCCTTAGCTTTGGTCTTGTTGCGGGTTCGAGCCCCAAGCCCACCCGATTTCACCTCACCAATCAAAACACAACCCTTATCAGCATCCTTATCACCAAGCTTCACCCCTTCCATCAACTTGTCATCAGCATCCTTGCCATTTTTAACACTATCCACAAGGGAAGTAATACCAACAGATTCAGCATTAAACCCAATTTTGTTCCCCTCCCTTCCTTTTGTCCAGATTAGCATAAATCCTTTCAATGTGATTTTCCAAGGTGAGGATTCTTCCTTCTAGGTTTTGCTTCAACAGAAGCGTTTCCTCCACCACAATCTTTGGGGAATTCATCAGATGATCGATTTGATCTTGAACAAAGGAATCCTCTGCTTTGCTCATAACACCCCTCACTTTCACATTAGTCATATTCATTTCATGGAAAATCCATTTAAAAAGCCTATAAAAAATAATTGAGCCCTCTTTGGTGGCTCCCAAAACATCAACAATATTTTCTTTACCAATATTAAAGACATCTTTAGCCTCTTTGTCCTCCTCATGCAAGGAGTTAACCTTGTCGACATCAACAACAACCTCCTTACCCTTTTCAGCAGCAATCGACGTTACAGTCGACGTTTAATTTATTGGATGGATTCCACAATCTCAGTGGCAACCGCCATCCTTTTCATCTGCCTGTCTGGGTCCACCACAGGAGAGTGCACAGCAACCTACTCAACGTCAGCCATAGCCATATTTTCCTTCTTTAGATCTCGAAGCCCACCCGAAGAAACCACAACACCCTGTTCTTTACCATCTGAAGACCCCACAGCATCTTGTATGCCAACCAATTTAAGAGGAGTATCCATCTCGATCATTTTACTAGCAGACCTCACCAGCTTATTCTTACTATCACCCACAATCATCTCCCTATTTTTCAGAATAGGGGGAGTCGATAACACCTCCCCACCCAAATTTTTCATGTCATTTTTGCTCCAACTCAACATTTCATCAACAGGATCTTCATTGCAAGTGTCATAACCCTTATTAGGTCACGAGACCTCTTTTTTGCGCTTCCCCATAGTAAGGGGTCTTGTGTCTTCATTGTTGAAAATTGAGGTGTTTTCTTAGCTTAATACCTTGTGAAACTTTAATATTGTTGATCTAAATATGCTTTTCCTTTGTTACAGATTCTTTGTGGATGATTATCTGATTAATCCATTTTACTGTTTGTAGAATGTAGACAGAAGTTGATAGAAGAAGTAGCCGAGATATTAGAAAGATTACACAAGCATATATCGTGGAGAAAACCCTTTCGAGTAAAAAAATCCACCAAGAATTAATCTATTATTCAATCTTTGAAGTAGATTACAATAGCTTCAATTCTTTCTTAAGAATGCCTCTTTTGTCTTCACCAAACTTCTTCACAACCTGCAAATAAAACTCACAATCTCTCTCTTCAACTTGCTTGAGATTAATAAACTTTAATCAACATTGTAAACTTCAAATGAGTTACAATAACAATGCTCAAGTCCTATCCCTAAAAGGTACACCTATCTCTTGCAAGTAGAGTTGTACCGTGAAGAACAATATCAAATCATCTCCTTCATCCATTTGGGCGTCCCAAACTGAAGTCATAACTCAATATTTATTATGTAAATATCTTAAGGCTTCATCCTCAAAGTTGGCACCCAAAAGAGGGCCCCACTTAACTAAGCCTTCAGAAATATCTCAACATGCAAAGGAGCTAATTCCAAGAAGCCAACTTGGGTGCCCAAAGTGGGTCCAAGATATTTCTTGTTAACTGAAACATTTCTCAACACCATTCATGCAAGAATGGTCATCCCCTGTTAACTGAAGGTAGTACCTGTTATCTTTCATGCAACTCAAGTTATTAGCCATGCATTCCAAGTTAACTAAAGTCAACTAGCATTCAACTAAAACTAATTAAAGATAACTAAACCATAACTGAACTGAACTAAACTGATTCTGAATTGAACTTAACTTAACTTAACTTAACTTCATGCATGAAAACATCAAACCCTAACTCCTAGGATCTTTACATGCATTCAGAAGTATTATCTCTTACTCTGAATAGTTAACTAAACTCAAGGTGAGTTGTCACCTACCATATGTGTGCCCATGTGCTCCTATTTTGTAGGAGCTAATTCCAAGGCATCCACACATGCTTTTAACATTTATAATTAATTACAAATGTCAATTAACATGATTATTTCATCAAATATATATATCTTCCTAATCCTAGTGTTGTTGAACACATTCCAAGGACTTAGGAGATATGGTGAAATAAATAATGTTTAGGATTGCAATTAAATGGTATCCTATTTCCAACATTCTCCCACTTGACATTATACATTACAATTATTCTAAACAAAGAATAATATTTTTAAATCAAGTATAGGACTCAAGGCCAATGGCCTTCTTGCACCACGAGAACTTATCTGTAGGAACTAGCTGTTGGGAAATTATGCCTCAACATTTTGGCTTGGTCCCTTCAAACTTGGCTTTTTCTTTCATGTTCTGGCCTTTACCGCCATATTGCTACTTGTTCTTTCCTTGGTGGCACGGTTGTGTAGTTTACCGCTTTACCGCAGGCTACTGGTGTGGTTGTGTGATTTACCTCTTTATTGCGGGCGACTCTGTTTGGCGGTTGGGCGATGCTACCGCAGAGGTCTCTTAGAGGTGGCGCGGTTGTGCGATGAGCGACTGAGTGGCAGAGGTTTGGTTTACCACCATACCGCGAGGTGCTCCTGTTGGTGGCGAGGTAACGCGGTGAACGGAGCTGTGGTGGTGGGTTGGCAAAGGAAGCAGTTACTGCCCTACCGCGGAGGCTTATTCTTAAGTCGCGGTGGGCACGGTAAATCATTGACAGTTGGTGGTGATGGTTACCACCTTACCACAAGCGATGCTCGAAGTGAACGTGGTGGCTGCGGTAAGCTGCCTGTGGTGTGGCCTGACGATTACCACCGTACTGTAGGGTGAGAATGCTCACCGCGGTGGCCGCGGTGAGACTGTTGGCGGTCTGCCAGAGCAGTTATCACTCTACCGCAGTGAGACCTGATGGTTTTCATGATAGCGCGGTATGACCATTGTCGATCTGCTGGGTGGTTACCACCATACCGTGAGGCGAGCCAGATGGGTCGACAATAGCACGGTGGCGGTCTATGGGCTAGAGCTCGAAGGAGATCGGATGGCTTACCACCATACCACGAGGCGTGTTGGTCTGGGTAGCGATAGCGAGGTAGATGGTTGGGTGAGCTCAGGCGATCTCACCGTTGTACCGCGGTTGGGTTGTATGGACTCGACAGTAGCGTGGTAGAAGGAAAATGGGCTCGAAACTCAGTTGACCGAGCTTGATCGAGTTGGACCAACAGTCAAAGTGCAGCAACAAATGAGATGGCGACATGTGGAAGATCTTTATGATCTGGTTGGTCAAAGCTTTATTTCCTTATTACGATTGGGTTGCATTATTGGATGGAGGTTGACAGACATGTTTTCAATAACCGGTTTAATGTTGCACGGCTCGATGCATGTTGTTTGAGCGAGGCACATTATCAGTGAAGTATGGGTGCTTGCAGGTGGATAATTTATTATCCCGATGATTGTTGCTGGCAGGGATGGGCTGAACAAGTTGGCACACAGTATATATATTTTGGTGTTGAGATCGATACGAGTGATGAGCGATAACAAAGAGAGGTTGAGAGTGTTCGAGTGGTTCAACCGTGAACACTTAGACTCTCGGATCTGGTAAGATGTGAACCTATGAGGCCAAGAGGCTGGGCTGGCCGTGAGGCTGGGCGTGACTGTCATTTGTGAGGAGCTGAAGGGAATCTACACAGTATGTCATAAGGACATTGTAACTGTGTGAAGATTCTATTATGTGTTGCATGTATTCTTTCTTGAGATGAACAAGATGTAATCTCCTGAAGAGCATAGCTCTGGTTTTGTATTGTAACCATTTTTGTTACTGTATAATACATGTGAGCTGAGTGTTTTGGAGGGTGGGGTTTTTTACCCGAAAGGGTTTTCCCCACGTAAATTTGTGTGTTCAATATTGATTTGTCTTTCATGTTTATCTGTTTATGTTGAATATGTCTTTTTTTTGCATTCACTTCTCTTAGAGGATCAATGGGGGATCAATTGTGCCTATTTCCGCTTTATGGCATAGTTGGTTGTGTCTTTGTTATGATTTTGAATTGAAATCACTAAGGCATTGTTTTCTTAGATGTCTATCTTGATGACATAACCGAATTTGTATCCCCAACAGTGGTATCAGAGCTAGTAGCTTGTTGCTCTTGATACCAAAAAGTGGTATCAGAGTATGTTTGAGGGAGGTCGAGGCTTGATGATACCAACCAGTGGTATCAAATTCTTCTCCTAGTTGCTAAAGTTTTGGGTTTTCTCCTGTGATGATTTCTTAGCCTGGCAAGCTTGAGGAAATCTGGAGAAATCGGTTGGTGATTGATCCTTCGGTGAGTGGAAGCTCTTGCTTCTTTGATTCAATACACAGTTTTGAAAGACGTTGGAGCTTACTAGAGTTGGTCATGTTGTGGCAACATGGTCTGAGGCTCTTGGCTCGCAGCAAATGTTCTTGATGCAAAGGGTGTGAGATGTGCTTGTGGTTGTATTACAGCGAAGCGTGGTTTTATATTGGGTGTTTATGTGAGAGGCTCCATGGCGGTATGGACTTGTTTGTGTTGTTGATCAACTATGGAGATTTGTGCTTGTGCTAGGTGTTTTTGACTTAGCACTGAAGGCAATTCCTCTGGTGCTCTGATTGCATGGAGGCTATGAAGTGACCTTGGTGTTCTGCAACTTTTGGATAGTTTGGCTCTCTTGTTTACTTGTGCATGACTGTGGCATTGGAACTGGTCTGAAATAGACTTGTTGTTCCTATGTGCATGTGTCTTGCACTTGCATGGTTTCAAATTCATGTCTTTGGCTCTGAAGGTTTTGTGTAGATTTTCCTAAAAATTCTATGACGCATATTCATGTTTCTTTTTATTGTTTTGGTTAACTTTGATGGTTGTGTGCAGACTCCTAAGTCCTCCAGATGAGCAGTGAATATGGAGATACGTGGGTGTTTTATAAACACTGTGGTTTTGCAGGTTTTACACAGTCAAGATAAAACTTGCGTTGTGTGAAGCTGTTGTCTACCATTTTCTAGATCCTGGCTTTTGGGGTGTGACTAGATGAGATAGTTGCAGTTCGACTTGTTTGGAGGAGAGTTATCTTCTATGCATGAGAGTGTTGGTATGTGTTTACTTTCAACATTCTTGTGGTGTTGCTTGTTGGTTACCTAGACTTTGGTGCTTGAGTTGTGGATGTGATTGGCAAATTGGATCTGTTGTTGATCTGGTGTTTGAGTCATGCTTGTCTGCTTTGGTTGTTTTCTTTGATGATCTTAGTTTTGCAGTTTCCAGTGCAATGATAGATTTTCAAGTTTCACTTGGTTGCATCCACGAGTTATGCAATATTGTGGGTTGTCCTTACCTACATGTTTGTTGTGAGACAACTCAGAAGTGGACTGTCAATATCCATGAGATTGCAACTATGTGGTGCAGATTTGTTAGCTGACCTTGTCTATGGTCACTTGTGCATTGGCATGGTTGTTTTGAGGTGAGAGGAGGAATGGCATTTGAGTACCTAAATAGTCAGTGATGGGGACTTCAAGCATGTGAATCACGGTGTCATGGAGAGCTTGTTACACTGGCTAGTGTAGGCTTTTGACTATGATGGTGTGGTCTATGTGATCTAGTAATGTTGGTGTTGTTTGGCGTTGTTGTCTGAGGGACATGTTGTCGTTTTGTACCTAGAGTTTTTTAGATCAGCAGATGGTTGGTCATGATGCTTGGAGAGCTCGGTGTCACATTTCAGTGGGAGCTTTAGCAGTGACTGTGGATTCATCACTTGGTGATGAATGATCTTCTTTGGTGTTGCAGATGCTTCTTGAGGACTCTTAGAGCCTGTTACATCAGAAGAGTTCTTTCGCATCTGCATAGTCACTATTTGAAGATGTGCAGCATCTTGGAGCCATGAAGGACCTTGGTAGTCTTTGGCTGAGATGTTGGTGGTGCTTGACAAGTGATG